>JAJEKV010001008.1:0-47969 GCA_021234155.1 Isoetes taiwanensis | reverse complement strand
GTGCTCTAGATCATTTTAGTTCTGGTTCTAGCTCTACTCGGTTCATCTGATTCTTACTCTGCAATATCTACTCAATATATGCAGTATCAATGGCTCCACAGTTCCACTCTTATTCATGTTTCTGCTTTGTGTTAAGGTCCTATCTACTTCAATTCTTTAAATTCGGATGATATCTCTGGTTCGCTCTTGTTCCTACTCTTGCTCCTTCTTTTATTCCTGCTCTTACTCGAGGTCTTGCTCATGTCTAAGTTCCTATTTCTATGGCCAATAAGCCCCAAAAAGATAAACCAAAAGTTCTTAAAGTTTGTTGGCCTTTAAAATATAAACTTCTTTATTCTATTTTTTATTCTACTCTATTTCCCTTTTATTTTTAGCTATGACTTTTTCCTCTTTATTTTTATGAACTTCCAATGGCCCGCCATGCACAAAACCCTATTTTTCAACAAAATTTTTTTTTTTCTCCAACAAAAAGACTTGTTAAAATCATTTGCCAACATAATTACTCAATATAAAAGGTAAAGGTTCTAAGCAAATCAATTATACTCCAGAATTTGTTTGCATTGCAAAGGTATTCTTGTCAAGGTTCGTGTTCACGGAAACATGTTGCGGATAAGCTTTCAAACAACTCAATTTATACTCCAAATTTTTATTTTTCATCACAAAGCATTAGGATATCATAATCCTCAAAATACATTTTGTCAAGAAAGAAAATGTTAAAGAATATCATCTTGTAAAATAATCCAAATTTAAAAAATCAAAATAGCTATCTCAATAATTAGATGACCCTTCCTAAGTTTTGAGCACTAGCCTTGACCATGTCGATCACTCAAATTGTGATAGAAGAAAACTTGCATAACCATTGGGGATAATAATTTGGTTATAGCCCTTTAGAGAAGTTGTTTTTATTCTATCTTAGACATGTTCATGGCAATACCACAAACTTGCTTTAGGTATCGATTGAATTCACGCCTCTGCTTCAAATGCTTGGGATGAAATCATTAGTGGGTTGCAAAAAGCACTTGTTTTTTAGTGAATCATTCTAAACCTGTCCATGCCCCAGAATCACCGTGGCTAAATGTGTTCTTAATGTAATACTCATGTCTATATGGCGCTCTGCTCTATTAGCTCAAGATGTAAGATGGAGGAGATTGTGCATATCGTCGAGAATTTTATTTGGGTGGAAATGAGTTAGGAGCTTGGGTCAAGGTAGCTAAGGCAAAATGCATTAGACCCAAAAGTGGTGGTCTTGGTATGTTGGATTTCACCTTCAAAGCAAGGTGATGATATCAAAGTTCATTTGGAGGATTTTCATTGGTAAGGATGATTCTCCTCGCTCGAAGTTGTTAGTGCGGTCGATTCGGCATTGTCTCCCATTTCATAAAGGCCACCATTAAGCCCCTCCTTCCTTGGGCTTTGCTCTATCATATGCATCTGTATCCTAATGCTTCTCCTTTCTTAAAGGGGTTGCTTCTTTGCTTAGGACACCGCCGGTCTCTTTCCATATTAATCCCGAGGGCATGTCTTGGGTTGTCCACTCCATCTTGGGTGGATTCCTTTCTGCAGACACCGAGAGAATGTGCCTCTAAGTGTGGTTGTTCATCCAAAGACACAAAGCGATGGTGGCCCGGTAGTCTTCAAGACTATTGCAGCTTGGTATGAGTCCTGGTCATCTCATGTCATGGGAAGCATTTAGAACAAAGTTCTTGTTGTACGATGGGGACGGTAATACGGAATCATATTGCTTGCATTGTTGCCACGAGATTACAGTCCACGAAAGTTGAGGTAGTCGTGTGGGGTTGCCATCGATATCCAAACCGAGGCGACTTTGTATCTTCGTGTATAAATTGCTTTTGCATTACGAAATCCGCCTCCATCTATGGGTGGCGGCTTGTCCTCCCCACAATGGAAAAGTGTTTGGATATGGGTATGGGATAAGTCGCTTCATCCCAAAGTAGTAGTTTTGTGGTGGCAAGTGATCCATAGATGCCTCTCGAGTCCTTGAGTTAGTCCATAAAATGGATAACGGATTTGAGCTCATCCTTTATGCAGCCAAAGGGTTGAGAGTATTGAACATTGTTTTTTCTTGTGTGTCGGCCTTGCCGGCGGGCATGGTCTTGGTTATTGACCCTTTTTAGCGCGTCCCCGATCTAGCCCGACAAATTTAAGCTTGCTATCTATCCCGATGCTTAGCTAAACTTCACGGAGGCTTGAGCTTTTCATCTACGCATGTGGTCGGCTTTTATGGTCAATACGGAAGAGAAGAAGGTTGTTTATCTTTAAGGCTTAGAATCTGCGGATGAGATTGTTCTTGATGGACGCAAAATAAAATTGTTATGAGAAACACAATTGTTCTTCTCTTGATCAAGAGAAGAAAAAGCACCGATTTAGCATACTTACCTTGGATTCATTCTTTTGCATAAGCAAAAGGTTGTGCTTTCGGTTGGATCGGTTTTGTCCAGGGTTATAATCCTGTCTTTGCATTCTATGTTGTTCGGTTTTAGTTGGTGAATAAAGCTTGTCGTCCTTCAAAAAAAAAAAAAAAAAGGGTCTAAGAACATACTAAAAAGAGATTTGACAAACTAGGGTCAATGATCGAGAGGCTTCTACCGCATTTGAAGTCGCTTGATGGACTTTTCGTTGCTCGCCCACCTATTGAAGTTGTTAGTGAACTTTTTGTTGCTCTCGGCCATTAATTTTTGGATCCTAAAATTTCAATAAGCTCGTCATTTCGGTGAGCATGTAGATTCCACAGAAGACAAAGGCCAATTTTCCTCGAAATGCATGTTGAACCTGGCATCTCAAGGAGCACATAGACTCACAAACATATCGCGGCAATCACCTTTTCTTAAAGTGGTTTTGATACGAAACATGTCTGTGAATGGACCACGAGTTCCACTATGCTACCACAGGTTTAAAGCAAGGTCGACCATTCCGTCTTTGGGTCATTTGCATACATCCTGCCAAAAATCAGGTTATTTAGCCTAATACCCAAGGAAAAAACTTTTTAATTTCATGGACAACCTACAAAAGCAAAATGCAAATGCGCGACATTACAACTAGTAAAGGGCGAGAGGCAAGAGCGCTTTGAGAAACCCAGAGGGAAGCCATTCATAATGCAGGGCGATCCATTTTTTCTTGCATCTCATTAAGTGTTGGAGAACCCAAGAAATAATCCTGGTTTGAAGCGACGAGTCGGAGCCGAAACTTGCATCCATCTTCGAAATTCGCATGCATTCAAATGCAATCCGCCATTCCAAATAAACATCCCTGCGATGAAAAAGTGGCTTTCAAGTGTGCCCTTAGTTGCTATTGCATCTGACCTTGCATTTATTCTTTAGCCATAATCACAGATTCGCTTTTGCTATGCCTTTCCACCACATACATCGTTCCTTAGGATTGCACGAAAAGCTAATTTTAAGAGCTCGTATTTTTCATAGATCAATATCTAGAGCTTCACACACATTTTCATAGATCAATATTTAATGGTTTAAACTATTAATATAATGCCATGTCAATTTTAGGACACGTGGATAGCCCTGGCTTTTAGATAAAAGCGGCTGTGGAGGTTAGGCCATATACAAGAATGTCACTTTAGGTGACATTGTCATAATGTGGAACATATGACCGTGAGACTATCACTTTAAATGACATTTTTTTTGGGTTGTCCCTAGGGGGCAAATCCTCGTTGTATGTGGATATGTGGGCATATCCGGTTTATGCCGGCATATGCCTAGCATATCTTTATTGGCTAGAAATTGGGCTGCTTTGCCCTATAAACTTCTAGTCATCCGGCCCCATTCCTTGGCGTGATTAATGTGGTAGCATTTCGACCCTTCTTCTTCTTCCAAGCATTTTCCTGGCTTCCAAGAGCATGGCGTTATTTACCATCTTTGCTTTGAGTTTGGATGTACAAAGCGACAAATCTTTGTAAATGATTCAATGCTATGGTACTTGGATTAAAATCTGAGCTTCAAGATGAAGTTCGAGGAGGAGGTCTTAGCGGTGGATCAACCCAAAAGAAATGGAGGTCAGTTGACATTCTTTGTAATATCGGTGTGGTGAAAGATCTTTTGGTGAATGTCTTTGGATTTAAGTCTTCCCTGAAAATGAAGAATTTACTTGCTTGGGTATGGGGCGGTGGCATTTGAGATGTACACACCCGGCAACAATTCGAAATTCTGATCCACGTGACATGATACATAAGCTAGACTTAATTTGATCCATGCATATGTTGTTAATTTTGAGACCATTTTATGAATCTCTGGGACGATGCGGCTCTCATATGTATCTTCCATCTTTTGCAGTCGATAGTCATGGTAAGCATTGCGAAGGCCGGAGCTTTAACATTTTAGTTTTAGGTTTTTGTTTTTGTTTTTGTTTACTTTAGGTTTTTGCTTTTGGATAGAACAAAATCTAAGTTCGAGGAATGATAAATTCAGTAAACTTAGACTATGTTTTGTGTTGCTTGAAGCATTTGATGAACATGCGGGCATCTGTCTTAAATCTTACTATGCCTTTACCATAAGAATATGACTTCTCAGCATATGCGCGATTTATGGATAATTTCTTGCTATATCCAATTCTTTTTGTGACCAAATCTTCTCTATGGATTGAGGATTCATTCGACGACCTACACGGGCTATGATTTTGTTATCTATATTCTATAAAATCACAGACCCGGTTACAAAATTGTCCATGGTTGCATATGACAACACAATTGAGTTTTCATACTGTGTTAGGAAATATTGCCCATTCTCGCCATTCTAGATGAGGGCTCTTGTAGCTCCATATCGCGGATCAAACATATAAGAATTGGCGTATTTTATATAGAAATCTTGAAGCTACATGATCTTGATGCACTTTTTTCTCATTCTAATCGATTTAGAACTTTTTACGCTTTAAAGTACCCGGGAAATGAGATTTTGTTGTCTTTTGTCTCTATTCATCCAATTTTAGTCTTCTTTTTTCCTGTTTGCGGATTGGGTTCCATTCTTGGTGCCACCGGAATAGACACAAGAAAAAAATTATGCATATCGATGGTTGTTGATGCGGCATGTGGTATCCTCATGAAATTTTGAACTTATAGGAAGTTGATGGATAAGCGTTCTTACTAGTTTAGTTCAATATGTTTCTGGGATGCGCTAAGGTCAAGGAACCAATGGAACTTTGTAGAGCACTCATACATTCTAATTTATGTCATGCTTCCTAAATCTCCATCTATGTGTCTTGTCAAAATCTTGCGTCTATAAGCACCAAAATGACTTTAAGTTTGCCTCGGACTTATGTTCTTAGCACAATACAATGTCAAGTTTGTTGATAAAAATAACAGGGGATTGCTAATGCCATTTGTAGATTGGATGAAAATCAAGGTTATAGCTTGAAGCATCATGTTAGGTAACTAATGGCATTCAAATATTTTAGATATCTTAGATAAGCCAGGATGAGGGGAGGTACATGTTTGCATTTCGATGTTCAAGTTAAACATTCGAAAGTTTCCTTGGGATAGCGATGTATGGGCCAATCTCTTCATGGCTCAATCACAACTACTTAGGTCTAATGCCGCTATAGGTAATGCGAGTTTGTAGGGAAGAAAGTTCATGCATTGAGAAAGCAAAATTGCTTTTTCAAGAGGAAGATTAGTACTTACAATCATATTCTAATATAAAAAATGCACGCTCCCCATGTTGTTTCCTTCATGTACATTCTTGCACCTTGTGATGATAAGCTAAAGAAAGCACCACATTTGCATTGTCAATTTTCCTAGATAGAGAGCACGGATAAATGCAAAGCCCTTTCGTGAAGCTTGCATTATTTTTTATGTTATTCGATCTTGCATTTTGCATCTTGAAGCTCAAGAATGAGGGACCTATGTAGAAAGTAAATGTTTAAATGTCATGTGAGAGGTGTGCAAGGGTTCTACCAGGTTATTCAAATATTATCACGCGAGGCATCCGGTTATCGTTATCACCGACCACTAATTCATCTACATGTATTTCAATAATCGCTATGATGGTTTCCGCAAAATACTCGGACTTCTATGTTGCTTGGCTACACGACTAAAGATAGTATCCACCCTTATTTGGCATTTTGATCACACATTCCCGGATTTAAATTTAAATAGCATCCACATCCGTAGGCTTTGTCCTTATGTGATCTTATATAGCTTTTTTTTCATCCTTTGTTCAACTTACATGAACCAGCAAAAGTTCTTGTATTCCAGGAAAGCCTTGAGCAGCTGGCAGAAAAGGTTGATATGGATCCCTTGCTGTACATTCAAGCTTTAGTTGCTAAGTGAAAATGCATAAAACACAAGATGTGCATTGTTGGATTTATACAACGTGATCTACTTGTCTTCTTGCGCATTGCAAGTAAGAACTCGGATAAGAATTCGTATTATCCCACAAATACCTTTCATGCATCGCACATGCTTGGGTGGGTATATGGTTCTTTGCAAGTTCAGCACCTATACCAAATCCATGCGAGATTTGGAACTTCTAGTTCATGCATGTGGAATATTTCCCCCAATTTCTGTTCAAAACGAATTCCCAATCATTTTTGTTAGACTATCGACCGGACATCATCTTATTTGAATCATTTTCTACTCACTCCGAAAATTCATTTGGATCGATCCTCCTTAATTCCATGTTTTCTACTTTGATTCTTCAATCGATTTAACATAATTGATTGCGGAGGTTAGATGTTTCTATATTCATAATATGTCAATCTTTCTTATGCGAAATAGCAGCGTTCAACCTTAGGTTATTCATCATCAGGAAATAGCATCCATTAGGGTCTTCACGATGTATAATTGCAAGGTTGAAATACCAATCAAACAAATCGATATATCTGTAATACCCTTGTACTTATTCTCACATGTCTTGGGACTCGTGGATATTGCTTTGGGAAGCATCACTATATTAACATGTATCATGGAAGCATTGGTCTAATTTTCGATGTCTAATTTTTCGATAGAATACCCATTGAAATGTTGTCATCAACGTCTCAACCATTAGCTTTAAATCTTTCCTATGACATGCAATACAACGACCTAAGGTCAAATTGGGTTACCTTAATTTCCACTCTTGCTCTTCTTTGGAGGAGCAAGTTGTCTATGTGAAGCAAGAGCTATGATGCCCATCCCAGCTAATATGTTGGTTTTGACCGCCCTTCTTTGTTCCTGGACTATATAATAATATGGATTGTGCAAAGGTATGCCAAGACACTTGCAATTTATATAAGTTGGAAACGGGAGAATATAGAAAAGATTATCGAGGTCATGGTAGGAAATCTCTCACAAAATATATAGGTTGATCCAGCCACGATTTTGGAGATATGTAAGTGTTCTATATATAATTACTACCTATTGTCTAATCAATACTATGCGGAAATTACCATTTACACAATTGGTATGGACCTATTCAACAAAGCCTCAACATTTGGTCTATGCAATAGTATAATTTGTTGCAAAAGGACATTCATGGATCAATCCTATAGAACACCCACCAACAAACCAAAGCCTACCCTCATGCTAGTTGCCATTTTCTTTTTGTTACATGTGCATTGTGTTGATGCTATGCTTGTTTCAAGTCTCAAACAAGTCCCCAAAAATACAAACTACCCCAAATCCCATTAATGGTTTAGTACAAGTAGATGATTTTTGAATATGCGTGTTTGTTTAACTTTTCTTCAAACGCACACATTGCATGAACATGTGCTCCAAAGTGTGGCAACCCAACTAACAAGACGATAGGATATAATGGCATTTCTTCCGTGGTTTGTAGTATTTTAGAAAAGCCTTTGTAGCTAAGGTTATTGTTATATCATATAGAATATAAAAAGTAAATTGTTACTCCTAAGCAAGCAACGTGATTACGATTTCTTTGCCATATTTGATATCGCCAAGTTCTAAACAACCACATTGGCTTGAAGAAAATGCTAGAAACAAAACATAGATTCATGATACAAGCCTTGGCAAAGAAAATGATTATGGGTCATTCATTAAGAGCGTTTACATAGCCAGGATTATTTTTAAACACTTTATTTAAATCTATGCCTTTAAATACAATTCGATGGTTATGATATATGGAGTAAGTATAAATAAAGTTATCCGGCTAATAATTAAAGTATCTTATAGATTGTAAGGGCCTCTTGGATGTAATATATTCATTGTGAACATGAATACTCATGGATGGTGGGTTGCTTCATGGCTATCTCTTAGCCATTATAATTACACTTTGTATGCTTGGATTTTGGGCATAATGGGTTCAAATCCCACATATTCAAGATCGTCTTCCACGCCATTCAAAATTGAGAGATATAAGTACCATAAAATGTCGAACATTAATAATGGATTCAACCTTGTAGTTTTAGAACCAAACAAATGTCGGAGCGCTTCACGGTGTCTCATTTTCGATGTCCCTTTTGTCCCCAATTTAGTACTAAAATCAATAAAGGTGGTTGGAAATCTTGGAGGCAATTTCAAATTTAGAAAACAAAAACTAGCAATAAAAATCGAATTCCTTGAATCTTGGAGAACCCCAAGCTCAAGCGTGCATGTGTTGAGCCCCGATAAAAGAAAAACTAAACCAAACAACGAAATCATCATTCTTGCTTCTCGCTTTTCGGATATGTTCAAGGTTTGAATGGAACCAATGGATTGTGTTTCTTTTTCCTATTTGCAACATTCAATTTGTGAGTTATTAAGCATTTGAATGCCTCACTTTATGAATTATGAAACCTGGGCATGGAAATAGCATTCCACCGACCTGTTTGAGTCAAGTTCTTGGGTTTTGCCCCTAAGGGAAAACCCTCATCATGTGAGAGTTTGCATATTCAAGTATATGTAAGATATGCTCATAAACATGACTTTGAAGTGTGATTTACGCATTTCACTCTCGGGTCACGGAGGGACCCCGGGCGCCACCTTGTTTTCATTTTGTTTCGTGAAAACCACTTACATTATATTCCGCCGCGTGCGTGGAAGTTAAATGTTTAGAAACATATTGAATGTAGGTGCCAACATATCGGCAGCTGGAGGGTTGTGGTGCTAAAAGAAGGCGATATCTTGATCGACAAATTGCTTGCCTTTGTGAATAAGATTGCTTTCTCTTGTCAAATTAGCTTTCTGCAATTGAAGAGAATCAACAGCTACACCATTATAATAGCCTTGATTATGTCCCCATAAGCTCTACCATTGCCTGCCATCCATTGCACGATGTAAGAGCTTGAACTCCATCAAAAGCACCATCCAAAAAAATTGCAGCAAATCTAAAAACACATCTAAAGACAATGGTTTGCCAAAGTGACAAATCATAACCTGCTAGGAGAAAAGACAGAAAGGGGTATCCCATAGGGGCAAAAACAAGTTAGGCCACTGAGAAGGCTGGCGACTTCTTAGGGGCAGAGATGTAGAAAGAGCCATCATGAAAAACAACTATGAAGACATTTGTGTCATGAAGAAATGACTTGGAATTGGTGTGACCCAGTAGAGAACGACAAAGAATAATATACGAGAAGCAACCGATACCTTGGATGCGCCAAAGAAGAAATGACTGTCAAATGAGATTGGTAAGGCACTAAGCCCCAGTAGTCTAGCTTGTTACAGGAATGAGCCATCAACAAGTCCCGATGCAAGAGCCAAACAAGATTACTAATTGCAAAAGAGTGGGGCATCTTGATGATGCTAGTCAGCATAATGATGATAATGTGCTTGGGTTTCGAGAAGATGGTGCTGAAGATCATCCTGGACCATGTGGAGCATCTTAATCTAGGCCCCAACACTGGGATTGACTGAGTCTTATCCTAAAGCAATAAAGGACCATCGTGGATGAGTGCCAGAATTGACAAAGAATGGTATCTGGCCCATAGAAACATAGGTGAAATTCCTGTAAGCAAATTTTGGTGTGATCCACTTGTCCGTTGGTCTCTAGATGATGTTTAAAAGAGAGCGAACGTTTCACATGTAAGAGTTGCAGAAGTCGCTTTTAAAAACTGGCAATAAACTGAGGACAAATGCCCATTTTTTACAAACTGCAGACAAATATTAAATGCTCCAAGAAACCTCTTGCAAAAATAGAAATGAAGAGAAACGAGGGAAAAAATAATGTGGACAATCTCTCACACTGCTCAGAAAAGCTAATATGCTTCAAAGTATGATCAAATTCTGCGGTTTTACTACGAACTGTGAAATTAAAAGGAGATGCTCTAGTCAGCCAATCTGCAAGGTTAGACACATAGCCCAACAACCAAAACTCTCTCTACAATTTAGTCAATAATATCTGGCCTTGGTATAAAAGCATCTTCCTGGGCACAATTAGATCCCTAGTTAGTTATCTCAAATAATCTGACATCCTGTTTTAAAACTGTAAATTTGAGATCAACAATTTACTCTCTCCTTTTAAGAAAACATCTCTAGATCTTTCCACTAACAAGAAAGAGGAAGAGGAAGGGGAAAAGACCACAATTCAGTAAATCCTTGACATTAATTAGACTGCCCAAAAAATTGTCCATCAAAACTGCTCTCCTTATGTTTCTGCTGAAAATTTGCTACTTAGGCTCTATATCCTTTTGGATCTTGCTCATGAATTCCAAGAAACTTACAGTTTCTTGCTCAAATTGTAATTTTGGTCAGATTGATCTTGACAAGCAATTGGCAATCACCAGACAAACTCTAGAAGAAAAAAATCCACCAAATAAGTATGGCAAAACTCCGCTAGCATCCAATTATGTTGCGGATCTACAAGAATGGATGAGAAAGTGCCAGAATCAGGGAGAGGAGGGTGGCTTTCTCTCCCTTCGCCACCGTAGCCACTGGCGTTGGTTGAGCACCAAGAAACGTCCATCGGTTCCCTCCCTATCTGGACATGAGATCTCCTCGACGCAGTCCCAGAATGTACTACACCTCTTCGTGTTTTGTTAAAGAGAGCTTCTTGTAGCATTTTCTTCAATCTCTGTGCTAGCCCACATATGCCAGTAGTTTTGAGTCTTTCCTGGCTTGAGTTGCATAACCCACAGATTGATTGGTGCTCTAGATCATTTTAGTTTACTGGTTCTAGCTCTACTCCCAGTTCATCTACAGTTCTTGCTCTGTGCCAATATCTACTCCAATATATGCAGTATCATGGGCTCCTGATTCCACTCTTATTCATGTTTTACGCTTCGTGTTAGAGTCAACTCCTATCCTACTTCAATTCATGCCCCAAATTCAGATGATATCTCAGTTCCTGCTCTTGTTCCTACTCTTGCTCCTTCTTTTATTCCTGCTCTTACTCCAGGTCTTGCTCATGTCTAAGTTCCTATTTCTATGGCCAATAAGCCCTAAAAAAGATAAACCAAAAAGTTCTTAAAAAGTTTGTTGGCCTTTAAAATATAAGCTTCTTTATTCTATTTTATTCTACTCTATTTCCCTTTTTATTTTTAGCTATGACTTTTCCCTCTTTATTTTTATGAACTTCCAATGGCCCGCCATGCACAAAACCCCCTATTTTTCAACAAAATTTTTTTTCTCCAACAAAAAGACTTGTTAAAATCATTTGCCAACATAATTACTCAATATAAAAAGGTAAAGGTTCTAAGCAAATCAATTATACTCCAGAATTTGTTTGCATTGCAAAGGTAATTCTTGGTCAAGTTTGCGTGTTGCAGAACATGTTGCAGATGGCTTTCAAACAACTCAATTTATACTCCAAATTTTATTTTCATCACAAACGTGGGATATCATAATCCTCAAAATACATTTTGTCAAGAAAGAAAATGTTAAAGAATATCTGTCTTGTAAAAATAATCCAAATTTAAAAATCAAAATAGCTATCTCAATAATTCAGTGACCCTTCCTAAGTTTTGAGCACTAGCCTTGACCATGTCGATCACTCAAATTGTGATAGAGAAGAAAAACTTGCATAACCATTGAGGATAATGTTAGTTATAGCCCTTTAGAAGTTGTTTTTATTCTATCTTAGACATGTCTGCATGGCAATACCACAAACTTGCTTGGTATCCCAGTTGGAATTCACGTCTCTGCTTCAAATGCTTGGGATGAAATCATTAGTGGGTTGCAAAAGCACTTGTTTTGGTGGAATACTGACTAAACCTGTCCATGCCCTGTAGAATCAACGTGGCTAAATGTGTTCTTAGTAATACTCATGTCTATATGGCGTCGGCTCTATTAGCTCCTCGCTGAAGTAAGATGGAGGAGATTGTGCATATCGTCGGAAATTTTATTTGGGGTGGAAATGAGTTAGAGCGGTGGTCAAGGTAGCTTGGGCAAAATGCATTAGACCTAAGGCAGGGGTGGTCTTGGTATGTTGGATTTTCACCTTCAAAGCAAGGTGATGATATCAAAGTTCATTTGGAGGATTTTCATTGGTAAGGATGATTCTCCTGCCCCGAAGTTGTTGGTGTAGCCGATTCAAATTGTCCTCCCATTTCATAAGGCCACCATTAAGCCCCCTCCCTTCCTTGGGCTTTGCTCTATCATATGCATCAGTATCCCAATGCTTCTCCCTTTCTAAAGGGGTTGCTTATCTGCTTGGGACACCTTGTCGGTCTCTTTTTCCATATTAATCTGAGGCATGTCTTCGGTTGTCCACTCCATGCTGGTGGATTCCTTTGGGAACCTCGGAGAATGTGCCTCTAAGTGTGGTTGTTCATCCAAAGACACAACGGCGATGGGTGGCGGTGGTCTCAGACACTATTGCAGCTTGGTATGAGTCCGGTCATCTCATGTCATGGGAAGCATTTAGAACAAAGTTCTTGTTGTACAGATGGGGACGAGTAACTGGAATCATATTGCTTTTATTGTTGCCCCTGAGGATTCCGGTCCACGAGTTGAGGTAGTCGTATGGGGTTGCCATCGGGGATATCCGGCCAGGCGGCTTTGTATCTTACGGTATAAATTGCTTTTGCATTCTGAAATCCTGCCTCCATCTAATAGGTGGCGCTTCAGTCCCTCGACCACAATGGAAAAGTGTTTGGATATGGGTATGGGATAAGGCTGCTTCATCCCAAAGTAGTAGTTTTGTGGTGGCAAGTGATCCATAGATGCCTCGAGTCAAACGTTTAGTCCATAAAATGGATAATCGGTTTCGAGCTCGTCGCTTATGCCGACAAAGGGTTGAGAGTATTGAACATTGTTTTTCTTGTGTCGGTCGCTTGGCCCGGCATGGTCTTGGTTGTTGACCCTTTTTGGCACGTCTCGATCTAGCCCGGCAAATTTACAAAAACACTATCTATCCTGATGCTTGGCCCAAACTACGAAACGAAGCTTTTCATCTCGATGTGGTGGCTTTTATGGTCAATGGAAGAGAAGAAGGTTGTTTATCTTTAAGGGCGTGAATCTGGGCAGATGAGATTGTTCTTGATGGGCGCAAAAATAAAATTGTTATGGCTTACAATTGTTCTTCTCTTGATCAAGAGAAGAAAAGCGATTTGGCATACTTACCTTCATTCATTCTTTTGCATAGGCGGTGGTTGTGCTCGCTTGGATCCGGTTTGTCCACTCGGGGTTATAATCCGCCTTTTTGCATTCTATGTTATTACGGTTTTAGTTGGTGAATAAAAGCTTGTCGCCCTTCAAAAAAAAAAAAAAAAAAAAAGGGTCTAAGAACATACTAAAAGAGATTTGACAAACTAGGTCAATGATCGAGGAAGGCTTTACGCATTTGAAGCCATTGATGGACTTTTACGTTTGCTCTCGCCCACCTATTGAAGTTGTTAGTGAACTTTTGTTGCTCTCGGCCATTAATTTTTTGGATCCTAAAATTTCAATAAGCTCGCCATTTCCCGAGAGCATGTAGATTCACGTAAGACAAAGGCCAATTTTCCTCGAAATGCATGTTGAACCCGCCATCTCAAGGAGCACATAGACTCACAAACATACCGGCAATCACCTTGATTTCTTAAAGTGGTTTTGATACGAAACATCCGTGAATGGACCCTCGGTTCCACTATGCTACCCGCGTGGTTTTAAAAGCAGGTCCTGACCATTCCAACTTTGGGTCATTTGCATACATCCCCGCAAAATCGGTTATTTAGCCTAATACCCAAGGAAAAACTTTTTAATTTTCATGGACAACCCCAAAAAGCAAAATTATGAAGTAACGACATTACAACTAGTAAAAGGGCAGAGGCAAGAGCTCGCTTGAGAAACCGGAGAAGTGGAAGCCATTCATAATGCAGACGCCCATTTTCTTGCATCTCATTAAGTGTTGGAGAACCCAAGAAATAATCCCGTTTTTAGGCGATCGAGTCGGAGTTTAAACTTGCGTATCCATCTTCAAATCGCATGCATTCAAATGCAACGCCATTCCAAATAAACATCCCAAGTGAAAAAAGTGGCTTTCAAGTGCCCTTAGTCGCTATTGCATCTCACCTTGCATTTATTCTTTAGCCATAATCACACCGTTCGCTTTTAAGCTATGCCTTTCCACCACATCGCGGCCTTAGGGGATTGCCCGAAAAGCTAATTTTTAGAGCTCACATTTTCATAGATCAATATCTAGAGCTTCACATTTTCATAGATCAATATTTAATGGTTTAAACTATTAATATAATGCCATGTCAATTTTAGGACACGGGATAGCCTAGGCTTTTAGATAAGCGGCGCATGGTTTAGGTTAGGCCATATACAAGAATGTCACTTTAGGTGACATTGTCATGTGGAAACATATGACACGTGAGACTATCACTTTAAATGACATTTTTTGGGTTGTCCCTAGGGGGGCAAATCCTCGTTTATGTGGATATGTGGGCATATCCAGTTTGGCGCTCTGAGATATGCCTAGCATATGCCGGTGATCGCCCAAATTGGTCCGCTTATAAACTTTAAACTATCCAAAATTTCATTCCTTCGCTAAAGGTGGCTATGGCGCTACCGACCTTCTTCTTCTTCCAAGCATTTTCCTCCGGCTTCCAAGAGCATGGCGCTTATTTACCATAATTGCTTTGAGTTTGATGTACAAACAAGCAAAATCAGAAATGATTCAATGCTATGGTACTTGATTAAAATACGAGAGCTTCAAGATGAAGTTCCGAGGGAGGTCTTGGCTTGGATCAACCCAAAAAGGAAATGGAGGAGTCCATTGACATTCCTGCTGTAATATCGAGGTGTAGCCTAAAGATCTTTTGGTGAATGTCTTTGGATTAGAAGTCTTCCCTCTGAAAATGAAGAATTTAAATCGCTTGGGTATGGGGCCCAAGTGGCATTTGAGATGTGCACACCCACGGCAACAATTGAGAAAATTCTCGATCCACGGACATGATACATAAGCTAGACTTAATTTGATCCATCGGGATGTTGTTAATTTTGAGACCATTTTATGAATACGCATCCATGCGACTCTATATCTTCCATCTTTTTGCGTCGATAGTCATGGTAAGCATTGGCGAAGGCTCGGAGACTTTAACATTTTAGTTTTAGGTTTTGTTTTTGTTTTTGTTTACTTTTAGGTTTTTGCTTTTGGATAGAACAAAAAATCTAAGTTCCGCAACGATAAATTCAAAGAGGGGACTATGTTTTGTGTTAGGTTGAAGCATTTGATGAACATGCGGGCATTCCTTTTTAAATCTTACTATGCCTTTACCATAAGAATATGACTTCTCAAAGATATCGCGCCG
The DNA here is from genome assembly GCA_021234155.1 of Isoetes taiwanensis. Taxonomy (NCBI): domain Eukaryota; kingdom Viridiplantae; phylum Streptophyta; class Lycopodiopsida; order Isoetales; family Isoetaceae; genus Isoetes; species Isoetes taiwanensis. The sequence goes on along the minus strand of JAJEKV010001008.1, from coordinate 32,357 downwards.
ATTTATGGATAATTTCTTGCTATATCCAATTCTTTTTGTGACCAAATTTTCTCTATGGATTGAGGATTCATTCGACAGCCTACACTGGCTATGATTTTGTTATCTATATTCTATAAAATACTGGAGCCACGGTTACAAATTGTCCATGGTTGCATATGACAACACAATTGGAGTTTCATACTCAGGTTAGGAAATATTGCCCATTCTGCTCATTCTAGATGAGGGCTCTTGTAGCTCCATATGCGGATCAAACATATAAGAATTGGCGTATTTTTATATAGAAATCTTGAAGCTACATGATCTTGATGCACTTTTTTTCTCATTCTAATCGCTTAGAACTTTTTTCCTTTTAAAGTACCCAGAAAATGAGATTTTGTTGTCTTTTGTCTCTATTCATCCAATTTTAGTCTTTTTTTTCTGCTTGCCGTTATTGTGGTTCCATTGCGCGGCTACAATGAGAATAGACACAAAAAAAAATTATGCATATCGATGGTTGTTGATGCAAAGATGTGGTATCCTCCATGAAATTTTGAACTTATAGGAAGTTGATGGATAGCGTTCTTACTAGTTTAGTTCAATATGTTTCTCGATGCGCACAAAGGTCAAGGAACCCTAATCAGAATCTTTGTAGGCACTCCTTACATTCTAATTTATGTCATGCTTCCTAAATCTCCATCTATGTGTCTTGTCAAAATCTTATGCCTATAAGCACCAAACACTTTTAAGTTTGCCTCGGACTTATGTTCTTAGCACAATACAATGTCAAGTTTGTTGATAAAAATAACGTGGATTGCTAATGCCAATCGTGGATTGGATGAAAATCAAGGTTATAGCGTAAGCATCATGTTAGGTAACTAATGGCATTCAAATATTTTAGATATCTTAGATAAGCCCGGATGAGGAGGTACATGTTTGCATTTCTCGATGTTCAAGTTAAACATTCAAAGTTTCCTTGGGGATAGCGAGCATGGGCCAATCTCTTCATGGCTCAATCACAACCTGCCGGTCTAATGCCCGCTATATAAGTTTGTAGGGAAGAAAGTTCATGCATTGAGAAAGCAAAATTGCTTTTTCAAGAGGAAGATTGGTACTTTACAATCATATTCTAATATAAAAAATGCTCCCTCTCCCATGTTGTTTCCTTCATGTACATTCTTGCACCTTGTGATGATAAGCTAGAAAGCACCACATTTGCATTGTCAATTTTCCTAGATAGAGAGCACCAGATAAATGCAAAGCCTGTTACTCGTGAAGCTTGCATTATTTTTTTTTTATGTTATTCGATACTGCATTTTGCATCTTGCAGAGCTCAAGACAGAGGGACCTATGTAGAAAGTAAACGTTTAAATGTCATGTGAGAGGTGTGCAAGGGTTCTACCAGTTATTCAAATATTATACAGCGAGGCATCACGGTTATCAAGACCCCACTCACTAATTCATCTACATGTATTTCAATAATCGCTATGATGGTTTCTGCAAAATACTCTGACTTCTATGTTGCTTGGCTACACAGTCTAGCATAGTATCCACTCCTTATTTGGCATTTTGATCATACATTCTGTGGATTTAAATAGCATCCACATCCAGAGGCTTTGTCCTTATGTGATCTTATATAGCTTCTTTTTTCATCCTTTGTTCAACTTACATGAACCAGCAAAAGTTCTTGTATTCCAGGAAAGCCTTGAGCAGCTGGCAGAAAAGGTTGATATGGATCCCTTGCTGTACATTCAAGCTTTAGTTGCTAAGTGAAAATGCATAAAACACAAGATGTGCATTGTTGGATTTATACAACGTGATCTACTTTTGTCTTCTTGCAGGATTGCAAGAAGAACTCCTGGATAAGAATTGTATTATCCCACAAATACCTTTCATGCATCGCACATGCTTGGGTGGGTATATGGTTCTCGCAAGCACCTATACCAAATCCATGCAGAACGAACTTCTAGTTCATGCATGTGGAATATTTCCCCAATTTCGCTCCAAACTAATTCCCAATCATTTGTTGTGACAACCTATCAATCACCGGACTGAATCAGAAACCGGCTAAGACTACCAAAGAAATTCATTCCGAATCTGATCCTCCTTAATTCCATGTTTCTCACTTGATTCTTCAATCGATTTAACACAGTTGATTCCTGGAGGTTAGATGTTTCTATATTCATAATATGTCAATCTTTCTTATGCTATAGCAAATTCAACCTAGGTTATTCATCATCAGGAAATAGCAACCATTAGGGTCTTCACGATGTATAATTGCAAGGTTGAAATACCAATCAAACAAATCGATATATCTGTAATACCCTTGTACTTATTCTCACATGTCTTGGGACTCGTGGATATTGCTTTGGGAAGCATCACTATATTAACATGTATCATGGAAGCATTGGTCTAATTTTCGATGTCTAATTTTCGATAGAATACCCATTGAAATGTTGTCATCAACGTCTGCGGGCCATGGGAATGATGTCAGAGCTTTAAATCTTTCCTATGACATGCAATACAACGACCTAAGGTCAAATTGGGTTACCTTAATTTCCACTCTTGCTCTTCTTTGGAGGAGCAAGTTGTCTATGTGAAGCAAGAGCTATGATGCCCATCCCAGCTAATATGTTGGTTTTGACTGCCCTTCTTTGTTCCTCTGGACTATATAATAATATGGATTGTGCAAGGTATGCCAGGTTAGACACTTGCAATTTATAGAGTGTTGGAACGTGAGAATATAGAAAAGATTATCAGAGGTCATGGTAGGGAAATCTCTCACAAATTATATAGGTTGATCCAGCACGATTTTGGAGATATGTAGAGTGTTCTATATATAATTACTACCTATTATCTAATCAATACTATGCAGAAGATGCCATTTACACAATTGGTATGGACCTATTCAACGGCCTCAACATTTGGTCTATGCAATAGTATAGTTTGTTGCAAAAGGACATTCATGGATCAACTTTCGCTATAGAACACCCACCCTTGCCCCAAGCCTACCCTAGTTGCCAGTTGCCATTTTCTTTGTTACGTAATGGCGCATTGAGCTGATGCTATGCTTGTTTCAAGTCTCAAACAATGCCGTTTGAAACAAATCGACCTTTCAAACTAGCCAACTGCAACAATTAATGGTTTAGTACAAGTAGATGATTTTGAATTGGTGTGTTGTTTAACTTTTCTTCAAACAGATCACATTGCATGAACATGTGCTCCAAAGTGTGGTGCGGCTCCTTAAACAAGACGATATAAGATATAATGGCATTTCTTTTAAGGTGGTTTGTAGTATTTTAGAAAAGCCTTGTAGCTAAGGTTATTGTTATATCATAGAATATAAAAAGTAAATTGTTACTCTAAGCAAGCAACGTGATTACGATTTCTTTGCCATATATTTGATATCATGGGTTCTAAACAACCACATTGGCTTGAAGAAAATGCTGAGAAACAAAAACATAGATTCATGATACAAGCCTTGGCAAAGAAAATGATTATGGGTCATTCATTAAGAAGGAGTTTTTACATAGTCGGGATTATTTTAAACACTTTATTTAAATCGGTGCCTTTTAAATACAATTACGATGGTTATGATATATGGAGTAAGTATAAATAAAGTTATCGGCTAAATTAGAGTATCTTATAGATTGTAAGGGCCTCTTGGATGTAATATATTCATTGTGAACATGAATACTCATGGATTAGTGGTTGCTTCATGGCTATCTCTTAGCCATTATAATTACACTTTGGTATGCTTGGATTTTGGGCATAATGTGGGTTCAAATCCCACATATTCAAGATCGCCTTCCACGCCATTCAAAATTGAGAGATATACTCTACCATAAAATGTCGAACATTAATAATGGATTCAACCTTGTAGTTTTAGAACCAAACAAATGTCTGCACACTGGGGTGTCTCATTTTCGATGTCCCCTTTGTCCCCCAATTTAGTACTAAAATCAATAAAGGTGGTTGGAAATCTTGGAGGCAATTTCAAATTTAGAAAACAAAAATAGCAATAAAAATTCAATTTTGAATCTTGGAGAACCAGGCTACAATGTATGCATGTGTTGAGCCCTTATAAAAAAAAACTAAACCACCAACGAAATCATCATTCTTTCTTCTAGCCTTTTCGATGTTCAAGGTTTGAATGGAACCAATGGATTGTGTTTCTTTTTCCTATTTGCAACATTCAATTTGTGAGTTATTAGCGTATTTGAATGCCTTGCCTTATGAATTATGAATTGGGCATGGAAATAGCATTCCACTGATATGTTTGAGTCCAGTTTCTTGGGTTGCCCCTAAGGGGAAAACCCTCATCCATGGGGTTTGTGGCATATTCAAGTATATGTCGATTATATGCTCGAAAACATGACTTTGAAGTGTGATTTTACGCCATTTCACTCTCGGTCACGGAGGGCAACCCTCCGTGGGCAGCACCTTGTTTTCATTTTGTTTCGTGAAAACCACTTACATTATATTCTGTTTTATGCGTGGAAGTTAAATGTTTAGAAATATTGAATGTAAAATCTACTAAAGAGAATCACTGCTACGTTTCAACACACGATTAGTGTAGAAGAGAGAGGCAGAATATAACAGACCATTGCCACGTGTCAACACATGATTAGATTATGTGGAGCATGAGAATATCTCTCCTCCATGTATATTTCTATGCAAGATATGAGCAGAAGCTATATAATGGATGTAGCGGTACCACGGCGCCCGCTTGGAAATCTCACCATTCCGGCCATCATTATAGGCAAGCCAACTAACGTTCTCTAATCAAACTAGCTGCAGGATGATGGCAACGTGTGAAACAACAAAGAAATTTCTTGAACTAGCATAGTTTGACTTGATCCTGCGATGCGATCGTGCATTTAGGCCAGAGAATGTGGAATAAGCTGTAGGGATCAAATATTCGTAATTTTTATACCTGTTTGTCCTTCTAGAGTCCTTTAATCTCAGTTCCACAACTAATGCTCAAAGGGTCATTGATGTGTTGGATGGGATGATCTTTGTGAGAAAACAGACAGGCTATGAGTCGATGAACATGCAGAATGTGTGTCACATCGGTCCCCTTTTAATCTGTACTCACATCCAAGAATTTGTAATCTTTATCATTTTATATTAACTTTAGCAGTCACAGCTCTAAGTCACACGGACCGGTGTATAGATTCTGCAGAGCATTTTTGCTTCATTCTTATATGGACAAAATGCAACATTACTTGTTTAAATTTGTGTTAGCAGGTATGTGGCAAGTGGCAGGTGGTCATGGGAAAATTGATACAAAGAGGGCAGTTGAAGAAATGAAGAATTATGCAATGTGTGGCCTTGACACGTTCGATATGGCCGGATATCTGTAAGATTATTATTTTATATTGTATAGAAGAACCAAAGGCCTTCCTAGGAGCTATTATTGCTGTCATAACTTTGAATACTTGCTCCAGACTTATAGGGAAGATATAGTTCTTGTATGCATGAAGTACCACATAGCCATTTCAGAGCTCACAAAATTGCAGTAGTAGCCTGAAAAAAGACGGAGATCTGCAAGCCCGTTATTCAGTTGAGAATTTTTTTATTATGTGCATCTTTAATGCACCATCCTTTACAGTCTATCACGATATGCTCGTTTTATGATTTGTGATTGATTATCAAAAGAACTTTCGTTGTTTCTCTCTTGTAAAAAAAAACATGTTTCCATTAGGATGTAAATCTAATTAATATAAACAATGTTCTCATTCAGATGGCCCTGCCTGTTGTTTCTCTCTTGTTATGAGACATGTTTCCATTAGGATGTAGATCTAATGAATATAAAGAATCTTTCTCATGCAGATGGCCCTGCCGAGAGATCTTTGGAAAATATCTTGAGAAATACTCAGCCACAAGCCCCTTGCAAGGGCTAACAAAGTTTGTTCCTACTCCAGGTACTTGTTTTTAACATGTTCATCCCATTTGAAAAATTGTAATTACAGCAATGTTCTCTGCTAGGGAACTTCAGGCTTAATGAGTCGAGATTGTTGAAGGAAGTATTGGGAGGTCAAAGGAGGCGGATGCGTGTTACCTCTATAGATTTGGTGCAATTCCATTGGTAAGACCACTCGTTGGTGGGCAACCCATTCAAATCTTTTTCAATGGAGGCGTGGGATAAGTTTGAGTTGACTGAGGAGTCACAAAAACAGTCCATTGCTACCTTCCTGCCTTAAATGGATTGCAGGTGGGATTATGCAGATGAGAGATACCTAGATGCAATGAATGCCCTTTCACAGCTCAAGTGCAAAGGTATGATCAAGGAGTTGGGGCTCACTAATTTCGACCGCAGCACATGTCAAAAATAGTTGCCTCGGTGTCCACATAGTATCAAACCAGGTAAAGTTCTTGCCAATTGTGTGTAAGAAGGGTTGAGGATGCTTTCCATCCTCTTCAAATTGTACAGGTGGCATACTCTATGATCGATACCAGACCAGAAAAGGGATGGTGCAATGGTGCCTGCAGAATAATGTCAAGCTTTTGGCATATGGGTGATTAGCTCATGCCCATGTTTATATGACGATTTTGTCTTTCAAATCATTAGCAGTCACACTTCTATCATTTGCTCAGGACGCTTCTGGGTGGTTTCTTCTCTGAAAAGTATTTAGGGAAGACAGAGCCGACACGAAGGGAACTTGCAAACAGCTCTCTAAGGAAGTACAAGTATACCATCGATCAATGGGGCGGCTGGAAGCTATTTCAGGTAAATTCTGTGTTGAGGATTTAATGAAGGTGCCAAAAGGCAACATGCATTCCAGCAGGCAGTTTATCTACTTTATGCCATACCATTTATGTAATCATTATGTTACACAGTGTTGCTGAGACATATACTTGTCTAATGTTATGTGTGTTAAATGGAAATGTAGGAACTGCTGCTTATTTTGAAACGAATTGCTGAGAAGTATGGAGTAAGCATTAGCAACGTTGCCATTCGTTATGTAGTAGACAAACCAGCAGTTGCTGCAGTCATAATTGGGGCCAGACTTAGCATTTCAGAGCACATAGGTGACAATTTACAGACATTTCAGTTCCCATCCCTTGATGAAGGAGATCTTACCATGATTCACGAAGTGATTCATAGAGGTAATGAACTTCCTGGAAACTGTGGAGACGAATATAGGTAAAGGCATTGCTCTGACTATGTGTGTATCTTCTCTATTTTTGGTCAACTGGGGCGATAATATATTAATTTGAATGAGCCAATGTTTAGTTGAAAATTTAAGTTAATTTGGTTTTTACTCTTTATAACATTTTTTCAGACTAGTGCATTACTAAGTTTTAAAAATTCAATTTAAATAAGCAGCTTTGCTTTATAGCGGCAAGATGAAAACTGGAAAGATGCGTGCCCAAGCTATGGAAATCCTGAGCCCATTAATGCCTAAATTGTTCAAGAGCTCAACATCCTCCTGCACCCCAGTATACTGCACCCCAGTATAATGCCATGTCAGCTTCAGTAAAAATTAACTTCATGTAAAATCTGATCTTTACTTTGTAGCAGTGATAATTATTTGCAGCTACATCAGCATTGCTTCCGTCCTGAACACACATTCTCACAGGCAAATCCTTGAAATAAATCTCCTTGAAACCCCTAAAATTGAAGCAAACAAATTCCCAAACACTCTTTGTTGGTTGAAGCAGATGATATTTTCGAGTTTTGTTGCAACCAAGTGCTCGGATTTTTCTCAACCCAAACAGCCTTACGACTGTTTCAGAGACTTCCTATTTTCCATTTGTTTGGCATTCAATGCCTGGCCAGTTACCTAGTTGGAACATCCGTGATCCAGAATGCAGAAGACCGCCAGTTTACAGGGAATAATGGGTCTGGAGCAGTCATCAGCATATCCTAGGTATATTTTAGCATATACCTAGGATATGCCATAAACTCTTCTGGAGCAACCCAAAAATGGCAAACTTGGTTTAGGCAAATCTGCCAAGAAAAAAAATGTTGCTTATGACATATTTCCATTACTAAAGAGTTGGATTTCTAGCCTTTTGCCATGAAAGAAAGTGAAGGCACTCAATCATATTGACCTCTGTAATCAATATTTTGTGTAAACTCGGGAATGTTACGTCACCTTCACCCACGTTGCTTGTCCACGTGGACAGCCCCCACATCACATGCATATAGTGTCAATCCATATCCTCCTGAAGACATTGGGGCATGTATAGCCATTTAATGGCAATTGACTATCAAAGCTCTATATTGTCATTATACCTTTATATAAAGTCACTTTAATATATTAATATTATATTAATACACTTCAAATTCACTTTGTGCTGTATATATACTTTCCTAGATTATATATGCCTTCATTTGTTATTTTGACCTTTTGGAAACAACTTCTCATTGGATTGAGCGTCTAAGTCCCATCGCCTTCACCAAACTTCTCCAGCAAGCCATGGCTTTTGAGCGCCTCACTCATGGACCTTCAAAGTTAGTGGTTCCTCCCATTTGACTTGCTAACCTCAGAGTCACGTTGTGGATATGGAGACTATTGCTTTGAGTCTGATGTATGATCTTGATGCATGTTCTTGTTCTTTTGCTTCATCATTGCATATTATGGAAATGACCTTTTCTATTTTAGTTGAATGCTTGGCATAAAGGAATAGTGATGCATTTGTTATTATGCTCCCTGGTTCTATAGGCTTGTACCCTTTTTACTCCCAAGTCAAGTCCCTCTAGATCTTCATGGACTAATCAAAGGATTGCCACAAAGTGAGCAATATCTTTGACACGCAGTTTGGGCCCCTTGATAAGAATAGAATAGAATAGAATAGATTTTTAGCGTGCCACGGAGATTGATTGGCCTATGGGACCCAAACAAAAGAGAGTAGCAAGCGTGTGCCCGAGGATTAAAAACCCCGCCCCGAAGGGTTTTCGAGGAAAAACCTTAGCGGTAATAAGTATCTTTGGCATAGTGTACAATTGTATAGGACATTTCAATCTTGTCCCGGAGGACACAATCGAAGTCCGCATCTATAACCTCACGGAGGTATGACCCTAAAAACCCACCCACACCAGTATTCAATAACTCATGCAACGGTGGCCGGCACTAGTACCGCTCTGGGATATAGGCAAGCGGGCAGGTCGGAGGGCATGACATTCATCCTCAATGGCCACGTGGCAACACTACTTTGGTTTTAGTGCTCCATGGCCTCACAAGACCCGAAGGGGCAAGACCAAATAAATAAATAAATAAATAAATAAATAAATATATTCATATCTATACAGGAACATGCGGCATGCAATCTTTGTACTTACGAACACATAAACTTTAATTATGGGTAATGAAGATTCATCTTTGCTAACCTCATGGTAAGAACTTTGATCAACAATTCAACCATCTTGCAATTGAAAAAGATGTACAAACGACCTTGGGGTCCTTTCCACGGTGATTTATAAAGCATAGTCATTACCAATGCATTTTGAGTTCATATCTTGGATGACTTGTACTTGAATGGAGCTCTTCTTTTCCTGCATGTTTGATATGCAGCATCTTACACTACATCAAATAGTTCCTCGACATATTGTGAATAAAATACTTGCCATTTTGCCTGAGGTGCCAACTTGTAATACAATTAAAAAAGACGGCAATCGAAAGGGAAGAACTACTTCCACCTGATTTACAAGCTAAAACGGCTCAATCCTAAGAGCATTTTGGTCTTTGCAATTATGGGAACTGCAAATGGAAAAAAAATGGTGAAGGCTGCTTTCATTTCTCTTAGCCCTAGCTTTAATCTGAGGCCTCAAATCATAACTCTTCTGACATCTCCACCTTTGAATTGGAATAAGAGGGGCATATCCCAGAGCCACACTCCCCATCCCTAAGGTTTGCCGTCCAAAAACACTCTAGCTGATGAAATACTCTAGTAAAAAAGAATAAAGAAACAAAAACTCAAGAAAAAGAAAAATTAGCAATGACACAGGACAGGTGATAGGGAAAAAAATCAAACAAAGTAGATGAAGAATAAGATAGAAATAGAGGGAAGACGGTTATAGGGTGTCTATCCTCCATCTCAATGCTCCAATCCTTCATATCTGTAACATTGAGAAGAGGATCTTAGGCTTTTTCTAAGAATGAAGAAGTTAAGGTATCTGTAAGACACAAACACTAGACATGATCCAAGGCCAAGAGCACAATGCAACTTTATGTATATTCAAACATTTATTTACTACATATGTGAACAATGCCGAGATGAAGGTTAATAAAGAAATAATTGAAAGAAAATACTAGTATATTTTTTGCAAATTACTTGGGGCAAGAAATAATTAGAAGCTCAACAATTCTTAGCAAATTACTTGGAGCAACAAATAAAACCATGCATGCAAAAATCATATGTTTTCTTGAGGATTAGAAGTAATGTAAAAAGTAAGCTCTTTTTGTCTTCTTAATATCTTACTTTTAGCTAATAAAGTTCGTGCCATCTAGAGGCACCTAAGAGCCATTTGGCAGCTATTTTTTTTGTTGAATATTGGCATGCCAAAACGTTTGAACTGTTGCTGCACATTCTTTCATATTAATGCATATGAAAGCATTATTTTGAATTGGTAAAGTTACACTGGCGATGCGGATAAAAATTGATGCAATTGAGTGTCCAAATCTTGTTGCAAATTCCATAATCCAGGACAGTTAGAAACAAAGGCTACCAGCATATGGTGAATAATGAAGGTGCAAGCGATGTGGCTATTGAAAAGAACTTTACAGACCGTTGTAGTAGTCGTTAGTATGCACTAGCTTCGTTAAGCATCTAAATAAAAGGTGCTAGTCTTCAATCCGTAAAAAAATATCAACTTTTGCAGAATAAGAATGTAAGCCTTCAGTCTTGCTAATTTTAGTACAATATTCACCACTTTGGTTATGTTATTATACCATGATGTCGCACAACCGTTTACCGTATAGCAGTTAATGGATGTTTCTAAGCATTTTATGCTGAAATCACGCAACCCCCCGAAGCAAAAAATATGCTGCAACGATAGTCACACGATAAACAGCTAAAAGACTTGGTCACTATACTGTTATCACACCTACTTATGGGTGTCCAGAATGGACATGTACTTGCCATGTAATCAATCTTCATAGTGGCTCAACACGAATGGCTATACGTTGATTATCCACCGCATCAGAGGTTTTTTATAGATTGACGTCTCTAGATTCCAAACAAGTATGTATCAAATTCTTGAACTTTACTGGCAATTTGCACCTATTTTATAAACTTCTTGAACTTTGTTTTTGGTGAGCAAACTCTGACAACAATTTGCACTATGGATTAAACTATAAATCATGGAAGAGGAAAACATTTACTCACACAATGTCAATTTTGAGGATGCATCTGAACCATATCAAGCTGATAAGATTAGCAGAACATATTTAGCTATGATGGCAGGGAGATTTTCCTTTTTAATGCTTCAATTTGCATAATTGATTGCCAATGATGTTCCTTATGCGAATGATTCCTACGCACTTCATGTACGTGTTTTAGTTTCATTTCGCGCAGTAATGGATTTATTTGTAGAATTTGATCCTTTGTTGACAAGAAAAATACTCCAAGATGTTTTTGAGTGTACCAAAGAGGTTTTAGATTAGACGTGTTGTTCTTGCAAACTTACACTGGCACAGATTTTAGGAAAAGACTGCAGTTTTCCAAAGCGACCTTTCAGTACTTGTGCCATGAGTTGGGTCCATTACTGATGAGGCAAGATACCAAATTCTAGGCTGCTATTCCTATTGAAACAAAATAGATTTATTTAGGCTAGCTACTAGGATACAATGATAGACATTGCAGACTCATACAGAGTTGGATCTGGTACTACACAATAAGCCATTATTGAGTTTGCTGCTTCTGTCAATTACACATGACATTACTTCTCAAATAGGTAGTATACATAATTCAATTCCGTACAAGCGTTTTCACTTTTTTCAACTCGCAACAATTCTCCTTCTACTGATTCTGAACCTCCACATGGCAAACTTTTGAAGAAAAACCTAGATTCAAAATCAGAGAGGAGACCACATCTGGCATTTCAACACAATGTACTAGCAAGGAGGTGTAGCTGAGTGCCACTATACATGACAACTTTGGTTTGATACTGGAAAAGAGCTAAGGATACTCACACCTGCAGATTAATCCCTTGCAGAATGGTAGTTGAGTTTATCATTCTGCATCCAGTTTCCAGTAGGTTATCAATACCCTGTTTCTCTACAATACTCTATTTTCTTTTTGCTAGTTTCAGTGCTTTAGTGCTACAACACTCTGCTTTGCCATGCCAATACTGTGCCCGATAGAACTTAAGCTCAGGTAGCTCCTCTACGGTCACATCCTCCTGCACCATGCCTCGTATGGCCGGAAGTAAAAGGAAACAAAAAGTATAACTTGCAAAATAGGGGAATACTGCCATAGCAAACCAGTATTTGCCATAGCTTGAAATCTCGTAACTTTAGTTCCACCAGATTTTAAAATATTAGATCCCTGTGCAAGAATCCTGGCAAACATCCCTGCAAACACAAACAAATACAGGATTTAGAGGACTCTAAACAAAACAAAACACTAAAAAACAAATGCAACAGAGATTTGGCCGCTATAAAAGAAGCTCATTGTAGAGGAAGGTAGACAGAAGAAAAAAAGGTAAAAAAAAGGTGAACAAATGGAAAATGGCTTTTGGTACCTTCTGCACTGGCTACAATTCATTAGACTGACATGTAGAGAGCGCCATCGCTAGAGGAAGCTCGAGCAATGGGCGATCCTGCCGAAAAAATTGGCTTTCCAAGTAGTATATTGTGAGTTCAAGGATTTTTTTAAGGCATTCCAGCGTGGCCGGTGACCCGCTCCCGACTGGGACACCACCGATCCACGCCAGAATGCCTTAAAAAAAACATTGAACTTCATACAAAAAGCCATTTTGGCAAGCCAAGACAAGAGATCAAAGCACGAGGACTGCACCAGTTGCAATTCTACTTGCATCTGTGGATAGCAATTTGTCTTCCTGTGAATCTAGAAGTGTCAAGATTGGGGTGGTTGTTAGGGCTTCTTTCAACTTCTTAAACCATTCTTGAGCCTTCTTATGCCAGTGATCTATCCAATTGTTTATCTTCTGCACTTTGATACGATCCCTCAAAGGTGTAGCTATCTTGGCAAAGTTCTTCATGAATTTCCTATAATAACCTGCCAATCCTAAGAAGCTTCTCATTTCATGGACATCTTTCATTGCTAGCCATTCCACTACTACCCGGATCTTCGCAGGTTGCAATTCCTTCACGGAGATCAAGTGCCCGATGCGAGGTACTCCACCTTGGTTGTTGCAAAGTGACATTTGGGCAAGTTTAGATAAAATTGATGCCTTCTAAGCTTCCCGAGGATCCTTCTCAAATGCTTGACATGGTTCTCCAATGTTTTATTGTAGACCAAAATGTCATTGACGAATACAATGACAAAATCATCTAAAAACTCACGGAAGATGTCGTTCATGAGTCTCATGAAGGTTGCGGGGACATTGGACAACCAAATAGCATGCCCGTGAACTCATAATAGCTATAACTTGTCCTAAAGGTTTGTCTTGTGAATATCTTCTTCCTTAATCCTATGATGATAACCGCCAAATCTATTTTGAGAAGAACTTTGCCCTTGCGCCTAATCCATGAGATCATCCAATCTTGGTAAGGTGTACTTGTTTTTATGGCGTGCTTGTTCAATTATCAATAGTCTATGCACATCTTTAAGCTCCCATCCTTCTTCTTCATAAACAAGATGGGTGCCTCAAACAAAGAGATGTTAGGTCTTAGGAACTCTAGGTCTAAAGTTCTTGTAACTGCTTCTTCAGCTCAATTAGTTGTGGGTCATCATTCTGTATGGTGCCTTATTCGTGGGTTTGGTGCCCGGCTCGAGTGCTATCTCACATTTATCGACGTCCCTATAAGGAAACAAGTAAGTTGCAAAAAGAACATTGTGTGCTTGTACCTTCTCAAGATTTTTTTGCAGCATTGGATGTAAACGGATGGATAGTAGGCATGGTCAAAGAACATATGGTGGAAGAGTTTGGAGGTTTTCTAATTTTCTTAGCAGTTTGATGAAAAAAATAAAAAAATTTGAGGGTGGACATAGTACCATGTCAGTGTTGGCTGAGGTGGTGGGCACGTGGATAGGTTAAAAATTCAGGGGTTAGCTAAGATATATGACCTATTATAAGGGAAGACATGCTTGTTCAAGACATGAATCTATCAACTTATGATAATCTAGTTGAATGCTATACTATCACGTGCACAACAAGGTTTGCCAAAAGAGGGATAACCATATCGTCCTATAAGTGGAACTATTATATAATCACATGATGGGCTCATAGTTCAATCTTTTGAGGAACTTCTAATAATTATGATTCCAATTTTGTGCAACTCTATGTTCGTTACTTTTATGAACATGAAGGGAGGAATATTATAAGGTGAATTGGGTTTTCTATTCCATTAGGAGCTTGATGAATATGTATCATAAAGGCCAACTCAACTGAATCTAAGGATATTAAGGACAACTCAAATTAATGTTTTTCCTCATCTACTCTTCCTTCTTCATTTTTATATTTTTCTTAATGAGAAAGGATTAAATTGCATTCATGCAACTACCATGTTTCTAATGGTTCAACAAGTCGAGTATCTCAATGTCATGATATGGAGGAGTTGAATTATGTTTTCGTTCGAGTCTAACCAACGAGCATGTAATGAAATGTTTGTCTATTTTCCATCTTTCAGGAACAGTTAGATTTAGATTGACAAACAAAATCAAAAGATTGTTAAGTGGCGTATACGCACAACCTTCCTATCTTTTTTCACAAGATATGTCTATTTCTTTTCCTTGACTTGATGGATCATTGATTTATCCCATTATTAATTAAAGTACTCAACAATCAATCGATGTAAGTGGCCAAGTTGCAAGTAGTCCCAATTGTTGCACAGTGGTGCTCGTGGTTGTACAATGGTAGTACATTTACTAATGGGACCAAGAATCACAAAAATGGAAGGGAGCAATGTGCAAGGGGTAGATAGAGCCCGGAGGCTGGATGGTGGCTGATGCGCCGCCAAACACCCTCCAGGCTCTAGATTTAAGCATTATTTCAAGCTAAAAGTTGATGAATGACATGCACGATTAATGCCTCCTTATATTAAACCCGACAAGAAAAAACAATAAGATAAGGTAAAGTTTTCCTATTCTCACATAACCCTTTACTAAAAACTTAAAAGAGATGCAAAAAAAGGTTATTTACTAGATATGTCACTTAGAGCTTTCATCAATATTGAATTGAGTTGAAGAGAAGGATAATTTGAAACTATGAAGGAATCCACTATAACATATCAAAGGGAATTAGGCCTAATATTAAACTAAAAGTGTAGAGAGGCAAGTAGACAGGGCAGGTCTAGCATAGTGTATGTGAAAGAGAGTCGAGGGCAGGTCGAGCATAGTGTATGTGAAGAGAGTCGAGGGCAGGTCGAGCATAGTGTATGTGAACAGACTCGAGGGCAGGCCTAGCATAGTGTATGTGTGAAGAGACTCGAGCTCGAAACCTCTGCACATTTAAACAGGAGATTATTTAGAGGGTCAGAGGCAAGGAGACCAGATAGACTTAGATGATGCTGAAAGAAAAGGATTGTCTTTTGCCACAGTAGACTATAATTTTCTTACCAGCAAAGAGTAGGGGGTATAGCATGAAAACAGACGAAACCACCTATATGAAGGCTTTTAGGAAGTGGGGAACCGAATATTCCATGCATGCATGCAGAAAGCACAAAAAGTCCAGACCAACAATCTCAATCTAGCATTTGGTCATGGTGGAATTTCTAGGAAGGGGATGCTGTCTCAAGATCTCAGATCTGCAAAGGATGGGGAAGAATATTGCGCCAAGCTTTCCGCCTTCTTCTGGTCTGTATAGATTGAGATTTAAAGCATTAAATATTTTTCCACTTCAGGCCTGGCCTGAATGATGCAGAACTGATAAGATTAGAAGCTTATCGCTGCAGTAATTTTTACGCTTTGCTTAAAGTTGGATCTTCGGATGTTATGATAGGAAAGCATATGCTTGAAGACAGGGATGTAGACCCCTTAGTGCATTTTTGGATCACTTTTACACCGGATTAAGCATCATGCTTGCTTTATACTGATATTAAGTTGACTGAGGAATCTCATGGTGGGTTCTTAATCATGTGCCTGTCATTATTGCCGCTGCAGTAAGTTTTTTTCATCCTAACCCTAAAGTGTACTGTAAAACCATTTTTTTGGTTTGGGGAAGATCAAGCAAATCTTTCTGCCCTGCTATGTGTCATTTGTTGAGGTTGAAGCTTTTGGCCATCTCTGATGTCCGGTTTTTAACTTTGAGAGATAGGGTCCATTTGTGGGCACAATTGGAGCGCATTTTGGCACCTGGTTTTGGGATAACAACATCCATTATTGCCGACAATGCCAGTGTATCACTCTTCCCGTCTATAAATGCAGAGCCTGCCAAAGTTTTTTCTTTAAGTGATGCAAATTCATCTGTAGCAGCAGCATATGCTTCTCTGTTTCTAAGCAGCTAGATCTGTAATCTTGCTGATAGATCAACCACTATATGTCCCTTTTTTTGGAATATAAATCCATCTTGTCTATTTTTTTGAAATATATGTGTACATAATGTAATGCCATGATCTAGAGTGCCTAAAGGGGTATATACTTCTACTCTGACAAAATAGATCAGCCACTTATATGTACATGTATATATATGCTTTGATCTAACCTATGCTCTAGACTGTTCAGAAAGACATGGAAATCAATATACCTTCAAGCAAGAACAAGGGCACGCTAAGGGCCAGTGAGCAGTCCCATAACATTGCAAAATCAAGGCCTTTAAACAGCAAATGTAAGGTGGGCAAAAGGATCTCCAGTGATAAGAGTAGTTCAGATTTTTGATCCTACTGTGATCAAGACAGATGCATCTAATTTTCGGTCTTTGGTTCAAAAGCTTACTGGAAGGTGTCTCAGAATTCACCAGGTCATAATGTGCTAGAGGATCATGCAGGTTCTATGCAAGAGCTACAATTTTGTGGCTCAGCACGGGCAGAAGAGACAGCAGGGAAGCTAAAATGCAAATCTTAGGCTTGCATTCTGCGAAGATCAGATTTGTGGTAGCAACTGCTGTGGAGGTTTCAGTGACTTAGATATCATTGCTGGTCTTATATCTGCAGTACCCCTTCCTGGCTGCACCATGTTGCCTCCTCTAAGGGACCATGATTTTCCAGATTTTCTTTGCGCGACTAGATCACTCTCCCTCCCCAATTTTTCAGTTTCCAAACTTCTCTTCCAGACATATCAAGTTTTTGCCTTTGCATGCACAGGAGGCTTGGCTGCTCCTACTAGTCATTGGTACATCAAGCACATGAATTATTCTAATAGGCATTCATTCAGATAGTAATTGTTTCAGTTTGCCCTGTTTTTGTGCAATGATATTCACCCTCCTAACCTTTTTGGTTCACTTTATATGGTCAGCTTCTGAGTATAAAACAATATAGCAGAATTTGAGTTAAAATCATTCTGTTATGAATGATAAAGGTGGTCAAATCAAATCCACATGAATTATCTACTACATTATATAGAAGTACACATTTCATGTTAAAGTCAAGCAAGTAAAGATAATCCCCGCCTTTTGAGAGTAGAATGAGATTAATTCTTTGTTTCGTCGTCTAGGTTTTAATTCATGCGTTGGCAATTAAAAGTAAAGACAACCCCTCTCCCTTTTTTGACAATGACAAGGGATTATATGTGCTTAACTAGATAATTTGCATTGGCCACTAGACGGCGGAAATTTAAGGACCTTGGAGCTTAGATAAATGCACATCTTAGAATCATCTTGATATTATGTAATTTAGAGAGTATTGGTGGTGTCGTGGAATGGCTCCGCACCAGACTTGGTGTTTGGCTTGGTTGGTTGGATCTTCGTGGTGTCATGTAGTCAGCTCGGTCAGTTGGCTAACCACCTGAGTTGGTGGTGGTCGGTTACCCACTCGACTTGGTGGTATCATGGATCGATGTTGTTGGCTCCCCACCCCACTCGATAACTAGACCTTAGAAATTTAAGGACGAAGTTTAGACAAAGATGTGTGAGATTAATACACGTCTAGACTCATCATGATATTAACTAGACCTTGGAGATTTAAGAATTGAATTGATTTTTATCGTTTGCGAAGACCAATTGGCCATAGAACCCAACAAATGATGTGTAAAACAAATACAATTGGATCATGTAGAAAACATCATTGTTTTACATAGCTCCTGATATTCTTTAACCACCCAACCTAACCAACTAGTCAAAATCACTTAAACATTTATTGATTAATTTTCTTGGTGGTTATGGGGGATGCCTCTCGGTTGATCTTTCAATCTTTTTGATGTTGATAGTGGTCTTCCCGCATCGACATGCTCGTATAAGCAATATCGATATAATTCCTTGACCTTGAGTAATCTTTTCACTTCGCTTTGTGGCTAATTACATCTGACATGCTTTGGTTTGAGCATCACGTGCAAATTCTAGGTATCATCCTAGAGCATCGCAAGTCAAGTATAGAGTCATTTTCAATGGTTTTCCAAAATTTTGTAGCCTCCCCTCAATACAAGCCAAATCTACGGCTCGACACTCCCACTACAACTAAGAACTCATCTTTGTACTCTCTCTGAACTCTCGACCTTCTCCTCCTCGGCCTCTTCCTCCAAACCGATTTAAATTCATTGGGTTTGAATACCAATGCTAATCAATCGAACCTAACTAAATGAAAAATCTCAAATGAATAGCTCATTAAGATTAAAGCGATGGTGAGTCTTTTGAGTTTGAGATGAAAAGTGTATGCTACTACTGTTACGTGTGATTATGTTTGTAATTTAGTCTTGTGAACCGCCGCCTATGTGCATCCAGGAATGATTATCAATGTAATCTAAGCAAGTCTATACTAGGTCCAATTCACGAGCCATTAGGCATTTTTTAGAACCTTCAATGGCAAGCAATATTCAAGATATTATGAAGTGTAAACAACATGATGCCATGTCATTTAGGATGTTGGTGTATAGTAAAGATTTGCTCTAAATTATAGCCTATAATTGGCAAATGATATGAGTGGTTTCTTGATTCATGGGCATGAAAAAGATGCATTTCTAGTTTATTACGTATCTATCTAATTTTATTACTACAAAAGTGTCCGGCAGTGCTGGGCTATAAGGTAGTTACTAGGTTCAAAAATAAGTTATTGTTAGTGTGTATTCTGAAGCTTTCATGTCCTCTAAGATATTTGAACATTGCATTATCCATAGACAAACCACCTACAACTTAGGAGATAACATATAAGCACTTGTATAAGTTGAAAATACCTTAAAGGAAGGTAGGTAGGTAGGTAGGTAGGTAGGTAGGTAGATAGATAGATAGATAGATAGATAGATAGGTAAATAAATAAAATTTCAACGTCCATGTAGATCTCAAAGGGCTATGGGACAACATAATGAACAAGGCATGAAGCTCAAAACAAAAAAACAAGAGGGCAAGGCCTCATTATAAAACAAAGAAAAAAGAAAAGAAATAGCCATGAGGTTGAACATGCCATGTGGTCTTGTAATTACCATGCCAAGAAATGATTTAATAACCAAAATAAGAATCAATACTTGGATGATCAAGAATAACTGCTCAACACCCCTTTTTTAAGCAAGCTTCACGTACTTTGGTTAACTCAAAACTCTCTCGTGCTAACTGTTGTAATGTTAGATCTTCCTGGACCAAATCAGGTAATCCATATAGATTACATCCAATGGAGTTGCTCATTGTTCTGTTAAATACCTACTTGTTGTTTTGTTATGTCCAATCCCAACCTATCTATTATTTTTATGGACCTACATATCTACCAACTTCTTATCCATCCATTGCTCTATGTTGCTAAAGGCTTGCAATGTCTTGCAAATGGCAAGGCTATAGAATTAGACGGCATGCAGACAAACTTTCAGAGTGGGTAGGACAAGTTGTCTCTGTCTTGGCTCGAATGTTCAATAAGGTATTTTAAAAAGGCTACCTCCCTTCTCTTCCCACTAACCCACCATCATGGTCAGCTCAATGTGGGCAGCCACCCAAATTAGAGCACCATTTGTATGAAGAGCAGATTAGATGCCCCAAGTTTAACCCCTCAATTATGGGCGAGCGGGTGGGCATATGCATGAAGAAGATTAGATTAGTGATTGTTGGTGACTTTGCTTGAGATCATCTCTTGCTAGAAAGGTCACCCCAAATTGGGTGGTTTGAGACACCAACACTGTAAACCAGAGTATAGATAGTTAGAGTAACTCATTTTGCGAATTATTATGTAAGGCAAGCAATGGCGAGAATTGTTGATTTGGACCTGGCAATGTTGCGTTATTTTCAAATTCACATTATATTGTTATGTTACTTTGGACAATTTCTAGTAAAAACTACATTTATTTTCTTTAAGGGTAAAAGCATGAAAGGGTGTCTATAAATGTAGCCCTTTTTGTACATATACATATGTACCAATGCACATTTTGGAATCAACGTCATCATGACCCATCCTGCTTCTTATGATTAATGGCTATCCACCACTAAACCGCACAATTTTTTGGATTTTGAAATTCTTTACCAAATTCTTTCTTGGTTTGCCTCTCGCTCACTATCCCTACCTTCTCTGCTTGAATTCCGATCATGAATTCTTCATCTAGTTTGTGGCCCCAAAACGCCCCGGATGGGTGCTTGCTCATCACCCACAGCCAAGCAAAAGCCGGGTGCTTCAGAATGGAATCTTAACTCGAGGAGTTTACGTTTGGGTTGATCCAAGCCAAAGACCTCAAAGACCTCCAAATAAATGTCACGAGGCCCACATACCCAACCTAGAGATGGTTATGAAACGAGGTATGGGGGTGAAGCTCAAAAATAGGCGAGGATTCAAGGAAGGGAGAATCCGAACGCATGGAAAGATGATTTTTAAATATTATGAATTGGTTTATGGCAAGAAACAGGTTACAAACCATTATATTTCTACCTATTTTGCGAGCATTTGCTCTTCACTTGAAGGGATGACTTGTTGATAGGATGGACGTGGCTAGGACCGCATTTTTGCCTGGGCAAAATCTTGCTTTTCCTTGCTTATGTGACTTTCCATTATGGCTTGGATGTTCTATTGGTTTTAGACGGTGTCCTTACCTACTTGTCCTAACAAGGTATGAATTATGGTATTTGATGCTTCAAGAAATCATTCGTTATAACAAAATGGTAAGTCATCTGAGATATGACAGAAAGAATATATATACAACATGAAACCCCGACGCGAGAGGAGGCTAAAGAGGGAGGTATAAAAATCTTGTATTACTTTTTTGTGGCCACCACTCCATTGCATAGGGCTGCATTTTTGCATGGAGTATGTATGAAGATTCTTGCCTTTTTTTATCCTTCTGCGGGATGTTACGTGTTACGCTCTTTGCCAAATAGTTCTATACTACGCCCACTTGTTTATTATGCAAGCTCCGTCTACATTTTGTGAGGGATGGAATCTCTTAGATCATTCTTTCCTGTGCAAAGTACTTGTTTTCCTTGCTATGTGACTTTCCATTGTGCTTTTATAGATGCCTTCCTTGTAAATGTTTGGTCATGGACTCCAAATGGATTGATATACATCGTTTTGCGAGTAGATATAACTTAGATCCCTAACTAGCACATAATCTTTTTAGTAGTATTGTAATAACATCCGAGTTGCTACTCATGGTGGATAGCGCAATTTTGGAAAAATCATGGCCATTTGAAGGAATCATGGCCACATGTAATGTGCTAGAGAATCACCAGGCTAGAGAATGAACTCATGTGATATGGCCACATTTTCATGATCGTTGTTCTACTCTATATTCCCTACAACAATTTGGTTGATGCACATAGATGCATATGGAGAGTAAACGCTTGTAAAGCACACCCCATCGGGTTATGAAATTGGTTTTGAAAGCATTGAAATACATTCCAAAGCTGTTGTGGCTACCTTTGATGCTCTATTTATTCTTGCATTTGTACTCCTTAATGTCATGAAAATTCACGTTCCTTTACAAAAAGCAAGAGATCGGGGTTTGTCATGTTGATTCTATTTTTTGCACATAGCGGGACATGCTCACCTTGGCGGCGACGTAGAAGCTCCATGCATGTAGGAAAGGATTGAAAGAGATGGCACGGAACATATACTCTTCTCAAGATATGTTTACGGCTTTGTACATGGAAAGAGTATCCATGCAGATATTACGAAGAGGAACGTGCTTCTAACATGTATGCCAAATATGGATCCGGGAGTAGAAAGTGATATAGAAATTTTTAGCGGTTGGTGAATGAGCTATTAGGAGGAAAAGATGACCAACAAGAGGTGAAGGCTTCAATCTAAGACAAACACTTGTAAAAGCTAATTTTTAGTTGCTTGTTTTTAACATTCTTCACGTGGTGTTGGGCCGGTGTAATCGCTATCAATACTTTAGGCCAAATAGGTCAGATCTCAAGGTTGCAAAGATGTTACAATGTTTGTTTCCACGATTGGAATATGTAATCTCTTGGGACGCCTTAGTGGAACGGGCCTTATGTCAGGTATGGACTTATTAAATTTTGTTATATGATGGAGCCGATTTACTAGGTTTATAGGTTCTATATAGAGAACATCGCAAAATTAAACTTAGTACAAGGATGCAATATCAAGGTATGGATTTTAATTTAGCTGTAACAAGACTTTTAGGTTTCTGTAGGGTACTTGTGGCGAATCATTGTACCATTATGATCAGTTGTCTTTGTCAAATGCTCAACTTGTTTTACCAAAGCTAAGAAATTGCCGTTTTTCTTTTGAGCATGACTCATGTTTGTTACTAACTTTGAAGTATCTGAGCTTATTGAAAATATTGGTCAACCATGTGTTTAATATTCAAATTAGGCATCTTATATTTTAGGCATCGATATTTTATTTGTTTAATCTAAATATTCAGCCATAATTAGTCCTTGCAAGTTTACTAAACAGAACTTTGCCTCCTTTGTGAATATTGGCCACGCTTATCTTAATACTTTCAATGAGTAAAATCACTTTCCTCCATGAGAAGCCATTGTTACTTGTTTATCTAGAAAGAATATCCGGGATCTATAATGGCCTGATTAATATTAATCGATTAATATGTAGTCGTTACCATTACCATTTGAACTGATCACTTAATGTGCTTCATGCTTATGAAGATCGGCTATTTCGAACCATCTTATTGGTCTGCGGTTACGAGTTTGATTATTCTTCGCATGAGGTGGGAAAGGCTCCTTGCATGTTGGTTCAACTATTTTTGGATTGTGCTACAAGATGCATTTCTCGTTATGGTTCTTGTGCATATGAGCCATTTGGCCTAAAAGCATTTTGGCAAAACTTATAACTTGCTAGCAATGGGTGACCCTTTGCTCATTTTTATTTTCCCATTATATAGCTGGATATCTTTATGACAAGGAAGCTCTTCGTGATCTGCTACAGGTTGGCTATCTTGACAAAAAAATTGATCAAAAATGTTTGGGTGCACATTGTTTTAGAAACATATTTATCATAATGGCGTTATATGTCTTATTGGCATTGTGTTTAGTTCTATCTTAAGTTGGAAAATCAGATCAGTCCACCAATCCTTGTATGGTGGACAGAAGCCTGTGTAGATCCTTTCAAACATTGAGATAATTTCAATCTTTATGGATCATTGTTTGCTCAATCTAAAATTAATCAATATAACCATCATTCAATTAAATTGGGATTATGTCAACTCCAAAATTACGCCAACTTGTAGTAGTTTTCCTAGTTTCCTAAGGGGCTTTTGTCTTTTTTAGCTTTTTTTGACTTGATAAATCACATAAACATTGCGGGTTCCCATGTGTCTTTTAAATCGACTTGAAATATGCAAAACAGAAGGGCAAGTTCTTTAAATTCATGACATCAAAATCCTGGAACATTGAGACGAAAATAATGTATAATCAGCTAACATATTACATTATTTTATAGGCAAGAATAACCCCAAAATTATGGATACATAAAACGAATATCATTAAAAACAATCATATATTCCAATAAAATATTAAGAGATCAATCCATGTTTTTTCACATAAGTAGCAAGGTGTAGTTCCATGTCAGCTGTTCTGTCTGGTTCTGGATGTGATTTTAACACTTCACGTACTGTCATCCCCATAGCCAGATTATTCATAATAGATATAAAATAGAGCAGAAAATTATCTGTCACAAAGTTTCTGGATCATAAGATGGTGATTTAGGGCCTGAGTTTGATTGTAGAAGCATTTAAGAGCATCAGTGTCCACTATGGTTATATCATCCTGATTCTAGATACCAAGTTCATTCATCATGTTACTCAAGCGGTTGATAGATAGCCTTGCCTGTGGTATCTTTCGGACTATAGAACTGCACAACAACAGATAATATATAACTTGATACAACAATAGAAATAAGAATGATGATATAAAACAATAATCGCTAAAATAATTGCCATTGGAAGCCCTTTAACTTCCTTGAATATTGCCTCATATTTGTACATGTGTCTATGATATACATGGGTTCCAAATAATTTTATGTGAAGGGATGTAGCTATATAAGAGTAAGAAATAAAATAAAATGGTCATTATGTCGCATATAAAAGCCAAATAAAAGTAACAAGAAGTTTTAAAGGTCTTTCACTAGCCCTTTTGAACCTACAAATGTAAATGATTGCAAAAAAATGGTATATAAAACCACAACAAACCATGCCAAGCGTGATTTAATTGGTATATAAAGCCACAACAATGCACGCCAAGCGTGATTTGAAATCTAATATTAATGCACCCATGAAAAGAAATTACTTATTATTGAACAACATATTTAAAACAAAATATCCTCCATTTAAGGATTCCAAACATACTAAAGCTAGATAAATGGGTGAAATAGACTAAAAATGAGTGGCTAAAAGAGCACGTAGCCAATAAATGCAAGAATTCACTAGTTTGTAAATCACGCTTAGCGTGTTTTAGATTCTCTGACTTTGACTTTTTGGGTGCATATCAAGCTAGCTCTCTCCTATGCAATGCAGCCCAACCCATTGATTCTAAATCACGCTTAGCGTCTTTTAGATTATCCGTCACTAATTTTTTGGATGCAAATCAAGCTAAGCCCCTCCTATGCAACCCAACCCATTGGTTCAGAGAGAATATTAAATGACACTTATATCTTCTAAAGCTATTAAAATTTAAAAAAATTGCTACCATGCAAGGGCGGATTTTGACCAGCTCTGCACGTCGAATCCTTGCGGCTTTCACATTTCATCCGCATTGTACAATATACTGACAATATACAATAAGCAGAGGGAAGTACCAGAGGCAAATATTCAGTCGGAGACTTCCGCATTTTTCAGAAAGCTCCCCATCAAAGAAGCGGAGATCTTCTAGACTTACCTGCAAATGGGTCTGGTTATGAAGCAAAGCTTCGTTGTATAAAGCAAGAAAACAATTATTGAGACTAAAAAAAAACTGGAAGTGAGAAAGTGTAGACAAAAACGCGTCGCCAGAGCAAACCAAGCGGCTAATGCCTACTCTTTAAATTTGCGATTTTGCTCAAACTCCGGCTTCCACATCTCGCCTTTCCGAGGGATTTCAAAGTACAAGTTTTCCCGAGGGATCGGGATCAGCGCCTCCGCATGAAGAGCATTTTTGTGCCCACAAACTTCGTAACTTTTTTCCTTCCGTCCTTCCTTACATCCACTGCAGGAAACGAATCTTATTCTTCATTGTTGCAGGTCATTTGGGAGCCCTCTTCATCGATTCTAGTCTGCAAAATATGGTGAGTCTCAGATTCTATCTTTTGTCCTTTTACCTTCTGCCTTTTGTCTTTCCGTTAGACACCATTCTGAAGCTTGCTCTCTATTCCGACAAAAATAAGCCTTGAAAATCATATTTGTGCGATCTTCCAGAGATTTTTCACTTCTCCGATCTTCCAGAGATTTTCACTTCTGAGATCTTCCAGAGATTTTTCTGCCTTCCATTTTTTTTTTGCCTTTTATCTTTGGTTCTGCAACAGCCGCTTCATCTAGTTTGCTGACGCAATCTGCCTTTTCGGCTCTTCTATGATATCTGGAATCAAGCCCAATAAAGAATCGAGCAAGAAGCAACAAAGGATCGAGCAAGAAGTTAGAGCAGAAAGCACAAAAATTGGGCATTTTCTGCCACATATTTCCAGAGTTTAAATCACTCAATGCACTTTGAATCTAGTTTTTTCGGAGAAACAAGCTGAAATATGGATCAAAGGCTTTATAACGAATTCAAGGAGCACATCTGCAGCATGGAAGGACGAAAGAAAAAGCCCCGGATCGAGGAAGAAATTGCAAGAGAAAGCACAAATAGAAAGCACAAAAATATGTCGCATAAGATGAAATTTGAATTTGTGCAAGATGGAATTTGAATTTGTGCAAGAATCATTATCTAATTTTTGAATATGTATCAAACCAAAGTGATTTAATCCAAAAAGCAAACTGGCGAAGATGAAAGAATAAAAGCCCGAAAGTTAGGGATCAAGCAATAAGCTACAAAACGAAAGCACAAAAAGGTAAAAAATAGAAGCACGCTGGGTTTTGATTCAAAAGTGGTTTAAAAGAATGTATTATAATTGTGGATGCAGAAATAATAAGAGTTCTCAAAATCCAGCTTCACGGATGAGCATCGGAGCATTTAAACAAGTCTAATAGAGGGCAAATGCAAGGTTGCAATTTAATCTGATTCTTAGTTTTTTGCCACGCTAAGCGTGTCTTTGAGTCTATTTTCGAGTTGATACATTTAGAAAAAAATTCTTGTTTTTTTAGTTAAACTAAGCTTTTTCCATTATTTCAAAGATTTTCAAAGATGATACATTTTATAAGAAAAAACGTTTGGGATTACCTTTTTTTAGGTGAACCTTTTTTTTGATGAACCTGGACATACTTTTCGCATTAGGCTAAGCTAAATGTGAAACCGAGCTTATTAGATTACTTTTTTAAGGTGAACTAGACATATGCTAAGCCTTGCTTCAATTTTGTTTTTTTATTCTGTTTCTTTTGCATATTTATAGCTTTGTGGAAATAACTTTGTGCTATTATGTAAATGCTAGAATGTGTTTGGTAAGGTGAAATGTCTTCTAGTTTGGACTAGAAAGCCTAATGTTAGGAACTATACATGAATCTTGTTGGGATAATAGGTGGTGTAACACTGTGATTTTATAAGACATATAATTTATAAATGAATCTCTTTCTTGTGAACTTGAACTAGACATACTTTTTGCATTATGTTGCTTCATTTGTTTTTTTATTATGTTCCATTTGCATGTTTCTAGCTTTGCATGTTTCTTCTATCACGATGCTCAACATTATATAGCTCAATTGTTTTTTTTTTATCTACTTTTGAAAACAGAATGGAAGTGCAATATGCACTTTTTACGTCTCCTTTTTTTCTTCTAATCGTGCTATATTGTGAAATCTTGTCTATTTTCTAAAGTAATATGGTATTACGTTTTCGTACTTTTGACAAGAAATGTGTGAATTTGAATATGCTATAATTACAGTAGCATGAACAGATCTCTACTACATAGATATGTGCTTAATAGTAGCCAACCATGTCTTATGCAAGTTGATTGTCTTTTAGCAAAAGCAAAGTAATCATTGTGGGAATATCGGTCTGCAGTTCTATTAGGAACTTTACGGTACTTTAGAATTGGTTAGTACATCTTATGGAATATAATGTTGCTTCTTCCATACGAGTGGCATCATGAGAAGCTTGATATGGTTCTGGCACTTGCAAATCAAATAGCAGTATCTCTTTTTCATGCTATTGTGTTAGAATCTTCTCTTATCATACAAGACTATCTTGCAAACAAAACAAGGCATTACATCGAGCAAGGAGTGAGATCTAGGCGGTGATGAATCATCACTTTGGGATACCCATGCAAAATATGCTTGAATTAGCATCATCTTAGGACACCCATGCACGATATGCTTGCATTAGCAACACTGCCTGAAGACAGCAAATTAAACTGGAGAAATAAATTGCCTGTGGATTAGTAGCATTCTATCTAACCTACTGTTGTGAATGATGTCATTGACTTTGCACAAGCTGGCAATGTTGATTCCAGAACTTTGAACCTTTTGCATAGTTATTTGTCACTTGCTCTTCAAGACCTAGACAATGTCAACAATGCCATTGTGCCAACAATGTTGTATTAACTCCATAACAACAATTTAATCCAATTCAAGCATAGGATTGAATAAAAGAACCTAATGCATGCTTGGTGAAAGAGCTAGACGTGCTTAATGATATTTGCCACTCAACATATTCCCTTTGATGAATGCTTATGAATGTCAAGCACTTGCTTTTCCCTTTGCTAAAAAATTAGGTAACACTCATGTACTTTTTAAGAAGGATGGTTAAAAGCTAACAACTTCAATATATCACACCTACTAAGCAAACACCATTAATCTAATTCACACACAAATAGACTCGAACATCTATACTAATACTAACTAAAGAGACCTCTCCAATAAAGCCAAACTTCACTCTACAAGAAAAATCATAGACAACTGTCGATGTGTACTAATTGCAATTAATAATATACAATATGCACTGAGGTGAGGACGTTCCATGATAGCCTTTACACTCCAAGTTTGAACAAAGTGCAAGAGTTCCAACCGAGAACTAAGTAGGCATCACAGCCTTGCAAGACAATGTCAATACAAAGATTCACAATAAATGCACATTGCTATAAACATTCTAAAATTTCCTATATTATATTCAAACCTTAAGCTCAAAAAAGTACCATATTCAAACTATATATGCCCAAGTAGACGTTCTCAACCATAGCGTTCTTAATGTTTGACTTTAATCCTGACGAAAAGCCCATTAAACATATGCATCCAAGTTGGATGCATTATGCTTTGAACATAATTTGTCCATTCTACTCACGTGATACATTTGATGTAAGAACCTAATGCCAATTTTGAGAAAAAAAGTTCATCGAAAAATTCGGTGAGTTCATTTCCCTTTGACTCTGGCATAGATGATGGAAATGACAAATGTGCCATAGATAAATATGGCCAAATAGCTACTATAATCACATATTTTCTTATGGAACAACTCCCCTTCTATCTATCGAAGATACGCTCTAAAAATCTTATGATAATGCAAATTTAGGAGCAATTGGTACAAATCAATTTGAGAATATCTAAGCATGGGCTTTGATACCATCTCTTTTCTCTCTTTTACCTTCAAACTGGGCAAGATTTTGAATAAATGTCTAGAACTTCTCATTTCAAAATGCTAAACCCTATCTGGATTAGGTCTTCTATCGGAACACTAAATCCTATCTTGGATCCACTTGAGCTTGCATGTCAAGGAGGCGAGGAGAAAAGGAATATGATTCTAAATGTATTGCATTAGTACATCCACTCCGAATATACCGGGCTAAACCACAACATATCTAGAGAACGTATAAAAATACAAATGGAACCCCACACTATGCCTTTGCATTCTCGAGGAGAGCCTTCAGCATCGAGAGCCATTGGATGGGCATATTGATGAGTTGTGCCTTGCTTTGGATTGTAGATAGAAATCTTCGCTTTATTAAGGTGCACCATAAGTTGGGATATACCGTGATCTTGAGATTAGTAATATTCTATAAGATTCAAACTAAATATTGTCAATTTGATATATGTAATGTACAATTGAAAAAAGGGTCTCTCAACGCCTATACCACCTCGTATGGATATGCACCCAAACAAAGGAAAATTTAGAAAAATTTTTGATTATAAATGTGAGGGTAATGATTTTTGTTGTGGAAAAAATTGGCCCCTTGAGGGGCTTTTAAAAGGTATTCCATATAGCCATTGACAACAATGCAAACACATAGACTCCGATAGCAATAAATACATATATGTAATATTTTGGTAAGTAGATGTTGCATGTGTGAAACATGTTGGTTCCAAGGAGTAGATGCAATGTGTGTGCAAACATAAAAGGTAGCAAGACATACTTATCTACATTGAGGATATAAAGCAACAACATTAGGACACCATATGGGATTTGAACCTATTGTATCCTAGTAGGCATCCTGGCTTACTTATGCTATGCTGGTCAACTACAAAACTTTTGAAATGTCTTTGCCCACTATAGTAACAAGTTGAAGTTGCTAATTAAAACAACAAATCAATGCATTTGTAAAATAGCCAACTATGAAAAATAGCCATTGTAACTATTCTATTCTATTCTATTCTTCGTTTTTACGCATTGTAACCTTTGATCGAAGTAATCCAAGAACTCAAAATGGTCAAAGAACTCAAAATGGTCAAAGAACTGAAAATGGAAAGGGCAAAAGCTTATAAGATATTGCCTACCTTATATTGGTATATCTACCATGTTATGCAAACAACCAAGAACGTCTGAGGGTTTCCATCACTTCCATGATCAACATGTTTGATGTCGATTGGGGAAGCAACTTATGGATCTAGCACATTCAAATTAGAATATGACATAATATTAGAACTGCCAAAACCAAAAACCTCCATAAACAACCCACGAAAAAAAGAACCAAAACCTCTATAAACAACGTAAAGGAGAAAATGGATGAGATCCTATTACATTAGGGATTTTTGAATATTTAAAAGATAACATCAAAGTTGAAGAAGATGTTGAGATGTCCCATTTATCATTAGATGAAGTGGCGTTGCTTCCATAGAGATGGTTCTACCCGATTGCATGCCTCCATACATTGCCCAAAATTGCATACCTCCATGTTGCTCATTCTCGCCAAGTAGTATACCATCTCAAACCAATCCGGTGTAGGATTCAATAACTACCAAGGTTTTCCGGCAAAAGCAATAGAAGAAAATTCAAATTGCTTGACAACCAATGGCGGGTAAAAATATGTGATCTTTTGACTAAATACTAACAATAGATAGGATTTGCACCTACCTCATTCAAACTAGTGCTCTTGGCAGTGCCAAATATCAATGTTCTAGGTGTAGGATCCGAGACGCACTTGAAGCATGAGAGCTTGCTTAAAAGAGTCGACAACAAACTTTGATTACTTGGCCATATCCCAGACGCCACTCATTTGAATCCTTCCTAGCTTCCTCGCCACATGACGCACGAGATCTTTTGTTTGCACCCAAGGCTCAAGCCTTCGTCCATGGAGATGTTTGGTGACCTTGGGACGCTTTCTATAATGCATGGATTGGCCTTCATACATGGATTGAGTTTTTTGCCAAGACAATGGGAACCTCCTCCGCCAAAGGAAGATCAAGCACTTCACCATAGTTGGCGGATCTCTCTTCAACGTGTGACATATTATATAACTTTGATTTCTAGTTGATGAGTAGCACCTGATTGGCCCAATGGTTATCTCTACAAAAATCTCCCTTGTTGACATTTTGCAACTGATGCTACCTTTACTAATTTTTCTTTTTTCTTTTTTTCCTTTTTTTTTGGGAAAACAAGGACAACGATCTTGAGGAGCCAGATCCAAACCCGCATCGGAATTGCCGATGATGCATGTATTCGGATCAACTTTTACTATAGGCATGTGAAAACCCAAGAAAGGGACTTCAATTCTCCCCCCTCTCTAGAAATTTGTTAAAGTATATTGCTGATTGACCACGCCCCATTGTGGAATATGATTGGTTTCACACGCATTCATACATAACCCAATGAAGCACAATAATTATACAAGGAACAAAGGACCAAGCCAACTTAGCTATACATCAATCCAGCTAAAACCACATCCTAAAGATGATCATTTTTATAATTCAGATGACAATTCTTTTCAATGTCGGCATCAAAAAGACCATGCTATCAATCCCACTAACATGCCCCCTCACCTAGGCACTTTTGCACATTTTTTGTAATCGATGTTCAACCAAAAGCTCTTCAATATCCACATTTGATGATAGGAGGCCTGGTCGTAAAAAACTTAATATAATAGAAATCTTCTTATCATTCAAAAATCGACCGATGTAAATGCAAGCTAAACATGAGCAAGCAATTTTATTATCACTTCTATAATATTCGTTTTTGCCACTTCATAGAAGAATCCAATTTTCTAACTCTTATACAAACTCAAAAATAAACGATTTTTGATGGTAAAATGCTCAATTTTTATCCCGCACATGGGTTTTTCTAACTCTAAACTCTTATGGGTTTGCAATGTTAAAACAAGTTATCTATATCCTTGAATCATGGAGAAGATCGCTTATCTTTTGCAAAACAGAGGGGCAAAGATTAAATCAAGCATGCTCGGCCGATTATAAAAGAAAAGAGTTCTAATTTTGATTCT
>JAJEKV010001007.1:0-48491 GCA_021234155.1 Isoetes taiwanensis | reverse complement strand
AATGAACAATGATTTTGTATTTAAAATGTGAAAGTTCGATGAACACATTGTGAGTTTAATTATTGTCTAGTAACCATTACTTGTTTAGTGATCACTGTATTGTATAATCTTGAGCATTGCAATATTTAAGTGCTAGTAAAGAAATATTCTAGACAAAAAATCTTCAATATCTGTCTTCAATTTGGATCAAGAATGGACCAAAGATTATGTTTCCGAACATTTGTAAGCAAGAATTGGAAAACAACCCCTTAAATACCAAGAATGGACCTAATGTTATAGCCACTTGCTTCCATTCGCAGGAATACGACTCATTCTTCATCAAAAAGCTATTACAAAGCTTTGATTTCGTAAATAGATTTTTGCATTATACAGGTTTGATCTTGAAGCTAAGTATCTCCAATGTTTCATCTATAAATGCTATTTGTGAAATTCTTCACCTTTTATGGTGTGATAATAATCCAACCCCTCCCAGATTGAAACGCAGCATTCTCAATGTTCTCTGACGAACCCGTAAAAAAAAGTTGATTTGTGGATCTACAATTTTGCTTTTAATATTATCTACTAAAGAGCCCAAAGGGCTCTAAATTTGTATGCTTAGTTTAGACTAAATAAATAGTAAGAGGGTGGTTTTTATGCCTCTGCCATCTATTTCTCATCCACGCGTGCATCAAAATTTCAAATTATCCACTTTTCATTTGTTATGAAGTCGCAGCTTAGGTTAGTAGATTAACTAATGTTAATAAACTCCATTCATTGTTAAAATGGCAGAACTATAGACTTAATATGAAAAAATATATTTGACATGATTTTTAGATCTGAGGTTATTGGCAAATTCCATTAGTGCAATTTTTTATCCATCCGCTATCTTTTATTCTTTACCATATCGAAAGCCAATATCCAAGCAAATAAAAGTATATGGAGTAAGGATAGAATTTTAGTTAACAAACAAAACAAAAAAATAAAGACTTCGACTTGTGACGACTCTAATATGCCCATTGACTCGATATCCAAGAAGTCCTCTTCAAGGTATGTAATGATATTCTTCTATATGAATTATTTGTTGGTTGGTACCATCATCGTCATGTCAATTTATTATATTGGAGGATGTAGACATGCAAAATATATCTCGGACGCAATAGTGCCTGAACCGAAGAGAATATGTACTTTTTGATTTTGAATAGTAGCCCAAAATCATAAGAGACTATTATTCTCAACATAATCCGTATCCAATTTCTCCCAGACAATAGCCACCTTTTTCCCTTTGCCATCTCCCCAAACAGAAGCGACTTCCTTACTTTTGTCCTCTTTCTTAGTCCCTGACTTAAGAGCAGGCTTAGTTTCTTTTCTTTCCTCTTTCTTTCTTCTCAAGACAAGTAGAACTTTCATAAAACTTATGGTCGGTTGAATAATATACAAAACACTTATTCTCTCGCATTAGTTGCTTCTTGCGTGCTTGATATGATTCCTTCGTCTTCTCGGATTCCAGACCCTGTAGCAGACCGCATTGGTTTCTCCCGAAAGCCACTCACCTCTTTCATAGACACCTTGAGGCCTTGTTGAGCGTTAATTGCTTTCGTGAGAGACAGACCTTCCCCTTCTTTTTTTTCTGTCATTTTACAGAGCTTGCCAAAGGAAAGAATGGCAACCAGAACATCGAACTTCGCCTATACCTAACAATGAACCCCAGTCATGAGTTTTTCAAAAGTACCGTTTTTACTAAACTGAAGTTCTTTCTTTAAAACTCGGCGCCGAAGGCTCGAACAGCTTCCATGTTTTGTTGGGTCAATTTATTCCACGCAGCGAGAAGATCTCACTCCCATGCAAGTACAAAATTTGATAAACTGTATAACAAGATTCGCAAAATACTATAAGATTTCAAGCAGAATACTATATAGTGTTGATTTCGTACGTGCAAAATACAATTATGAGGGGCTCTCGGCCCTTTTCACCCCACCAGTGAATATGCACCCAAACCAAAGGGGGTTTAAGGGGGATTTTAATTTAAATTTGTTGGACCCAATAGTTGTGTTAATTAATGTCAATGGTAGTTATGTGTTGGTTGTTAATGTCAATGGTTGTTATGTGTTGGGGGATTTAAGTTTTATATGTTGGATGTTAATGGTTTGTGTTGCAAAAAATTTTTTTTGGCCCCTTGAGGGTTTTAGGGGCGCCACCCCCCTCCAGGTGTGACAAAATTTTTAGAATTCAAACCAAAAAAACTAGAATTCATTCATTTGAGGCTTTTCATCACCGTAGCTTTTTGAATTTGATCACAATAAAACAAATAGAACATAAGTAAAAGTTGCCATAAAGATAGAGCGGATTGATCCCATTATTCTCGGAAGTCATAAAGTTTGCAACACCCATACACAAACATTTTTCAACTTTGGAATTTAATGACCTTTGGCCTTCATGGATTCTTGTGGTGAGAAACCAAAGTGGGAAACTTTTTCGCTTGTTAGCACAAGGATCTAGAAGCCTTGAATTTGCTTAATAACCGCCTCAAAATCTAAAAATGCATGGTAATTTTTACAAGCTTCATTCGAATGACATAAAACAATATCCAATAGCGCAATCTCAGATTAATCGGTACCGGTAGGATGTAAAAGCCTACCAAACCAGCCGAAAAATTGCTGTTTTAGCATAGATAACTAACCAAACATATCCACATCATACACTATAAAAAAGATCTCGGAGAGAGCTTTCCAACGAATAAAAATCATCTCAAGCGAGAGCTCGGATCAAAAGTTATGATAAAAAATGTGTTGCCCGGAAACGTGACTACATGCGCCCTTCAAGCCCTTCATGTGCCCATTATGCACCACACATAAAAAGAGGGCTTTTGTTGTGAGCCATTGGTTGTTGACCATTGGAAAAAAAGGCTAAAATCAAAATGGCCCTTCATGTGCCCATTAATGCACCACACGCACAAAAAAAGGGCTTTTGTTGTGAGCCATTGGTTGTTGACCATTGAAAAAAAAGGCTAAAATCAATGGCTCAGAAATGGTGCACTCTAGATGTACGCATTAGTACATCCATTTGAATACATCACGAAATCATAAGAAAACCTTAGTGAAAAGCGTACAAAAACACAAAGAAAACCCCCTGTTATTATGCTACATATTTGTTCTTTATGTACTGATATATGTCAAGTGAACCTGATTCTTTTCAACCACATCTCTTATAAAATGAATCTCCATTTCTATATGCTTAGACCTTTCATGCAAAACTGGATTCAATGCAACTAGTACTATCACAATACATCACAGTAGGATTTAATCGATTAAATCCAAGTTCATCTATGAGTTTTCTCTCCCACAGAATTTCCTTTACTGCTAATGAGGCAGAGTTAATTCTGCTTCAGCACTTGACAATGCAATACTGCCCTGTTTTTTACATTTCCATGCAACTGTTGCACCTCCCAACATTGTTACATAACCTGATGTGGATCTTCTTTGATCAAGATTCCCTCCCCAGTCAGCATCACAATATGCTTTTAAATTTAACTCACGTGTGTTATACATAATGCCAAAATGCATAGTGCTAAATACCTTAGAATCCTCTTTGCAGCAATCCAGTGTGCTCAGATATAATTGTATCTGCTCAGAAGATTAACAGCAAATGCAATGTCAGGCCTTGTACAATTAGCAACATATGACAAACATCCAATTAATGATCTATATAGTACTCCCTCCATTTGCTTTTGTTCTTCTGTCTGTGGACTAATCTTCTTTGAAATTTTGTGACCTGGCACAATAGGTGTACTTGCTATATTACAATCCTTCATTCCAAACCTGCTCAACATGTTTTGAATATGTGTTTGTTGGCTTAGAGCTAGAAGTTTGCTATTTCTATCCCTATACACTTCAATGCCCAAAAATATTTTTAATTCACCAAGGTCAATCATCTGAAATATGTTATTGAGTATTTCTTTGCACTGGAGTAAGGTTTGTAATACCCTTTGCCACCATGATACTATCATCCACATATAATGCTATAATGCACCACTCTTCTCCATTTCTGCATTCCTGAACATATACAGTTCCCATCATAATTTAGCTTTTCAAATCCTTGTTCCTGCAAATATCTGTCCATACATATATATACCATTCTCTTGGAGATTGCCTCAATCCATACACAGCTCTTTTTTGTTTCCATACCTTCCCTTCTTCTTCTTCAAATCCTGGTGCTTGTTTCAAATATACTTGTTCTTCTAGTTTTGCATTCAAGAATGTTGTGTACTAACATGTGATGTATTTCGAGATCACATGAGTTAGCTATGGCAAGTAATATTCTCAAACTATTTATTTTCACTAGAGGAGAGAAGGTTTCATCAAAATCTTTCCCCTTTTTTTTGTGAAAAACCTTGTGCTACCAACCTAGCCTTGAATTTTGTTGATTTTCCATCTGCTCCAGGCTTTATTCTAAAAATCCATTTGTTGCCTATAATGTTTTTATCCGTAGGCTTGTCAACCACTTCATAAGTACCTGTTCTTTGAAATGCATGCATCTCTTCTTGCATGGCCTCAAGCCATTGCTTTGAGTGAATTCCACTTACTGCCTCACTGTAATTTTTTGGAAGATCACAGTTTTCCAAAATCAAGATATAAAAAATATTTTCTATTTCACCTTCATGATGTTGGAGTCTTCTACTCCTTCCCAACTCATTTCTTCCATGCGATTCAATTATTCCTTGATTCTCGTCCCTCAAGATTTGAGCTTCAGTTCTTCTGCTTCTTCCCCTTTGTTTTTCATGAGTCTGCTCATTATCTGAACACTCTTTCTCTACTTCACCATCTGCAAACATGTCTTCCTTGAATTTGTTTGAATATTTCCCTTCATCATTTATACCATCATGCATTATGTTTGGTTCCTTTGTTTCAGCAGTGTCTTCATCTTCAAAATCCCTGATCACATCTTTTTGTTCTATTTTATCTACCTCTTTGCCTGATTCTACTAATTTTTCATCAATATTAATGCCTTGCTCATCCTCCTTTTTGTCTGTCACATTCACCTTTGAATATAGAACTGATGCTCATCAAATACCACATCTCCGCTCACAATTATTTTCCTCTGAATAGGATCATAGAGTCTGTATGCCTTTGAATTTGTGTCATATCCCACTAAGTATGTAATGTATGCTCTGTCATCAAGTTTTCTTCTTAACTGCTTTGGTACATGTGCAAATGCTAAACATCCATAGGCTCTTAAATCTTCAAAATTTGGTATTTTTCCTGACCACAGCATTTCAGGTACAGTTCCCTTTGTGCTTACAGATGGCAAGATATTTTGAATATATAGTGCAGTTGCAAGGGCTTCGTTCCAAATATAATTTGGTAATCCTGAGTATTTTAACATTGATCTTACCGCATTTAACAAGGTTCTATTTTTCCTCTCAGCTACTCCATTCGTTGAGGAGAATATCTGCAAGTTAATTGTCTTCTAATGCCTCTTCTTGCACAAAATGACTTGAATCCATAAGAGAGATATTCATCTCCTCTGTCTGACCTAATGCACTTGACTCTTCTTCCTGTTTCGAGTTCTACTTTAGCAATATAAAGTTTTAATGCTTCATAAGCCTGATCCTTTGTTTTTAGACAATAGCATTTCGTTTTTCTGCTAAAGTCATCTATGAAAGTCATAAAGTATTTATGTCCATGCTTGTTACATTGATGGAGCCACACAAGTCAGTGTGGATTAAATCCAATATTCCCTTAGCTCTTTTTAATGATCTTCTGAAGGGCAACCTTGTTTGCTTCCCAAGTATACAACCTGCACACAACATATTTCTGTTTTCTTCTTCATTTGCTATTATCAGGCCTCTTTTGAGCAGTATATCACTATTATCCAGGCTTGTATGGCACATCCTATCATGCCATATTCTTAAAGATGGATATTCAACAACATTCAAACTGGGAATATGCTTACAATCAAGTCCAAACAAATTTCCAACCCTTTTTCCAACAAACTTGATATTATTTCCAAGAAAAGTCTTACATTCTAGTTTTTCAAACAAAACCTTGTATCCCAAATTCACCAGTTGACAAACTAAAATTAGATTTCTCACAAGGCCTGGAACACACAACACATCCTTAAGTTCTACTGCTTTTCCTTCCAAATCAAATATCTCTAATATTCCAGTATCTTCAATTTTTTGCAATGCTCCATCTCCCAGCTGTACATGACCAGCATCTTTCTTCTTGCATTCCTTTAATAAGGTTTGATCACAAGTCACAGTTTTCTCAGCTCCTGAGTCTATGATCAACATTCCCATTTAATTTTTTTCAAACAGTCAAAACATTATCAAGTTTTCTTACCTCAGCAATGTCATCCTCCTCTTCTTCATTAGCAGCTATTTATTTGACCACATTCACTGATGGATTACCTCTATATCCAGTCCTTCCTCTTCCAAATCCTCCTCTTGCATTTGTAGACGTACTTCTACCTCTTGATTTTCCAACAGTCCCTCTTGGACTTGGGCAATTTGCAGCAATATGTCCTTTTCCATCACAATTAAAACATTTAATAGTTTTACCTTCATTGGGACATTCAGACTTCAAGTGTCCATATTGATTGCAGTTGTAGCATGGTCCTAATTTTTCTTTGTTCAAATTTCCTCCTTTCTTTGGCTTCCCAGTATACAAGACCTTTGATGTATCATCTTCATAGACAACACCCTTTTGTTCAAATTCTGTTTTAATTATTTGAATAGCGTGCTCCTTAGATCTTGCAACATTTCTGATTAATGTTGCCAGCTGACTGTTATGGGACACAGACCTTGCTAAAGACAATATTTGATATTCATCATTGAGTACTATCCCAGCTCCTTCTAAATCTGCAATTATAGAATCAAACTTTTCCAAATATTCAGTCAAATTATCCTTTTCAAATAATTTAAGCTTCCTAAGTTGCTTTTCCAGCATATCAATTTGAGATGATGTCTTAACTTCATACTGGCTCACCATATATTCCCACATTTCCTTAGGACTCATACCTCTCAGCTTGAGTTTAATTAGCAGTGCCAACTTTGCTAGTTATGATAGCTTATGCTTCCATTACTTTGAATTCATCTTCTGGTTTTGAACGTGTTATTGCTCTTATGTTTACAGGAGTATTATTATCTCCTCCTTCAACAGATGCTTCACTTGTCTCCCCTGCAATGGAATTTCTGGACCTCACCATTGTTGAGGTTCTTCTGCCATTTCCTTCTTCTATCAGATGCCACAGTTTTTCAAATTCAAGAACTTTGATCCCATGTTTTCATATCTGAAATCCACCCTCTCCTTTGAACACTTCAATAGAAGTTAGCAAGTTTGCTCCAAATCTAGTAGACATGATTTAAAATACAGGCTCTGATGCCGATGAAGATTTTTGTCTAGAATATTTCTTTACTAGCACTTAAATATTGCAATGTTCAAGATTATACAATACAATGATCACTGGACAAGTAATGGTTACTAGACAATAATTAAACTCACAATGTGTTCATCGAACCTTCACATTTTAAATTCAAAATCACTGTTCATCTGATTATGACCAAATTACCGTAGCAGCATTGACTTCTTTATTTCGACAGCCCAAGCTCAATCCTCGATTCAATCTGCAATGCAAACATACAAGCCCAGGTGGTTATAAAACAGTTAATGCTTCTTCCTTTTTAAATCTTTCAGGTCCGGCCGATTAACCTGACCAATCTCCCCTTGCCGAGATGCTCAGATAATTTTGTCATGATTTCATTTGACTGACATGGTCATGCCTTATATGGTTTTCAACCGTCTAAAATAAATTCATATCTAAAATAATGACCTTGTCTACAAATGATCTAGGTCATATATGTTTAATCCTTCATATAGGTCTTCTTCAACTTATAATGCATGTTTGTAGATCTCCCCTTCAACCTTATAATACAACATGCATTTGCTCCAACCTTAAACTGTTTTTGTATATTATGAACGTCTGTACCAAGGTTTGCAGTCACTAATATTTAATATATTCTGTGCTTTGGAAAAGCACAAAAAAGCCATTTTGAAGATTGGGTACTTGTTTGGTCAAAGTAAACAAATGCATGTTTCCTGTGGAGCATGAGGCATTGCATATTGTGCAAGGCCACAAAAAATATCACGAGCATAGACTTACATGACCTTTAGAAAAATTTGAGTATATCATGTTATAGGTCTATACATGACCTTTACAAAAACTTGATGGTATTTGTCACATTTGGTATATTCCATTGGATGAAAGGAAAGTGGTCCAAGTATACCAAGTCAAAATTGTGGTAAAGATCATTTATTAATTGGTTTTACCCACTATACACTTAGAGAAATTGATTCAAGGTATTCCAATATGATCTTTATTTGAACAATAAAGATCTTTATTGTATGGGTCCCATGACCTATTGGTCTCTGTGGACGTTAAAAACTCTATTCTATTCTACTCTATTCTATTTGAACAATAAGTTGTGATGCAACATTAACAATACACTAAAAAATAGGAGAAAGTTGAATACATCTACCTAGGCTAGACTTGGCACAACCAAGGCGTTTAGAAATGCTATAGGCTCGATATACAAATTTAGAACCCATCGGGCTCTTTACTAAATAATATTAAAAGCAATACTGTGGACCACAAATCGACTTTTTTACGAGTTCGTCAGACAACATTGAGAATGCTGCGTTTCAATTTGGCAGGGGTTGATTTATTATCACACGACAAGTATCTGGTGAGGAATTTCACAAATAGCATTTATAGATGAAACAACGGAAATACTTAGCTTCAAAATCAAACCTTTATAACGCAAAAATCTATCTACAAAATCAAAGCTTTGTAATTGCTTTTTGACGAAGAATGAGTCATACCCCTGAGAATGGAAGCAAATGGCTATAACGTTAGGTCCATTCTTGGTATTTGAAGGGCTATTTTCCAATTCCTGCTTACAAACGTTTGGAAACATAACCTTTGGTCCATTCTTGATCCAAATTGAAGACAGATATTTTGTGCTTTGAAAAAGGACAAAAATATAGATCTATTGGCAGGTTAAGTGTCTATGTTGGCAAGTTGGAGGCAAGGCTTCTGTGCAAGACCCTCTTCTATTGTGTTTTCACGTGCTAAATTTATATTCTTTTCAGAACCAGTTTGTTTTCACTTAGTGCTTTTGCTCCCCCCATCCTGGCTGGGGGAGCTTAGAATCCAAAGGCATTATTAGAGCTGTCAAACATGGCAATGAAGTAGGAGATCTGAGTAGACTTCTTGGGGCCAGAGATCCAGGTTGTTTAATGGCTATAAGAGCAGATTGGGATCGAGATCTATGCAAGTTATAATGGGCAAGCGACTGCAAACACTTCATCTGCTACAGGTAAAGGGTTATAGCTTATGTTTGTTCTTGCAGTTTCAAGCATTTCCTTAACATGATTCAAGGATCCAGACGGTTGGCCCAAACATTTTGATCATTCATTCTTTTTTAAAGTTTTGTTGCATGTTTTATTTTATGTATCCTTGTTTTTTGCAGTATCATTGGGGGATTGGGTACTTGGTTGGTTGTAGAGCATGGGACATTGCATGGTACTTGGAATTTTGGGGATTGGGTACTTGGTTGGTTGTAGAGCATGGGACATTGCATATTGTGCAAGGCCACAAAAAATATCATGAGTGTAGGCTTAGATGATCTTTACCAAGTCGTATATCGTATGCAATATTATTGTGGTAAATATTTCTATAGTAAAGATTGTAGTAAAAATAATTTGTTAATCCCTAATTTATACACTCACAGAAATCGATTCAGGGTTTACGAACTCTAGTTTAGCAAGATAGATAATGGCCAAAATGCTCTGCCTAATTTGTGGCGCCAATCTGCATGAATTGGTCGCTTCTCAGATTACAGGGCAAATATCGATGCCAAAAGAGGATATGCCGGTCTGTGCCACACAGGGTCTTGCTGAAAAAAACAAGGTTTTTAATTGGATAACTAGATAGCGGATCCCTGATGCAGATCTTAGCCACACAGTTATATTACAAATAAGGTAGAGCATACTGGCTATAATGAAGCATGCTGGCCGCACATACAGTGGCAAAATACACCTACAATTTACAAATAGCATTGATTCACAATAGAAGATGCTGTTGGCCAATTCTATATCTTGGTTTTAATCCATGTTTTCCAAAATCGAATCATAAGAAATGATAGTCCTACCCTAAGCTGGTGATGTCGGCCTGCTTGACAGGATCCCTTATTCTTACTTATGTAATGCCTTTCTACATTATGAATAGCTTCTATATCTTCAAGATTTTAGAAAATGTTGTGACTCTGGCATTCTAAATCGGGGCTAATATGACGGAGGTGCCTTGATGCCTTAATCTTTACCTAGTCATGGCATAATCTGGAATGGTTTTGCCTCACTCTTTCAAGCAGAGTTGCAGAATCCCTTTTTGCATTTGCGGCCTCAATGGTCCAAATGTTGGGTGATCCCCCTTTGACAACCGATGCCACCAGCTCCTACTAAATGTTAATTTTTTTCTAGCACCTTAACAAATTTGTGTTTCCTCCTGCTCGGAAATTTTGATCTTGAAACTAGGATGAAACGGTTCCCAATTGACACACTATTTTCTTGCAATTTTTCCACCTGGGCTTCTCCCTCTTGGTCGAATGATCAGAGTCAACAAGCTTTTAACAAAAGCCCCTTCTAATTTGGCCCAATATTGGCTGACTTTTCATCCCAAACAATCTCTACCGTCAAAGACATCCCAAACAATCTATGCCGTCTAAGTATCACAAAGTGTCACACAAACCCTAACTAATCCCATACAATTGCAACCGCGTATTTAAAATATTTTATGGGATATTATATTCAAATCAAAGGCTTCTATATGTAAGTCCAACAAGAGGGTTGCCCCCTAAGGTGGTTGCCTTAAGAGACGCCTCACATGTAGATGAAAACGCATTCACATGAACGAAATTTGAGACGGCCGGTTTGACGTTTGAGCCGGTCGTCCCCGAACTGCTGGAGCAGTTCAGACCAGAACGGCTTGAACGGCTTGACGTCCGGCAAGTTCTGCCGCTCACATGCGAGGCGTCTCTAAGGGCAACCCAAAAAAGGAAATGGAAATTGAAAAATGATGGAGGTCTTTAAAAGGTCAGAGGTTCGAATCCAAAAAAGATGGGCTAAACCTTAACGCAGAAGGAACGTCCTATTCTTCTCCGAAGCTGGAGAAGGATGCCGCCATAGCTGCTGTTCTGCCGTCTCCTATGCTACCTCTTCAAGCCGCTCACGCTTCTTCCAACTCCGGCGGACTCCTTAAATAGAGTTTTACCCAACTTTTTTTTTGCAACCTGTCTAGCCCTCATCTTACATAATCACGTCTTCTTCAATCCCGGCTTTGCCTTCTCCTTAAATGGATGCTTCATTTCCATGGATTTATCCAATTTTGCTGAATTCAATTGTTTTGTGGTAAAAATCCCCTGCAGATTTGCTGAATTCAAGTGTTTTGTGGTAAAAATCCCCTGCAGATTGGCTCTGGGTTTTGTAATATAATGGGGTCAGATTCGGCGTCGTCAGATTCAGGGGAATCATCTGATTCTGAACATTCATATGGAATTGTTTTTGATGCATCAGGAAATGCAAGTGTGGCGATACTAGCTGCGGTTTTAGTAAGCTGTTCTGTGCTGGCAGTGTTGGTGCTTCTTAGGTTTTTGATATGCAAGAATTGTGCCGGATCAGAGGTAACAAGACGAAGCAGATCTGTGGGAAATAATCTAAATGTGAATAATTCTTGCCATGGATTAGGGAGGGAAGACATGGATCGGCTTCCAATTCTGACATACTCTGCTCTGCTTAAGATGAAGGGCGAAAACAGGGATTCTTCCTATTGCTGTGCAGTCTGTTTGGGGGATTTTTCACAAGCTGAAGA
Source organism: Isoetes taiwanensis (assembly GCA_021234155.1). Classification (NCBI taxonomy): domain Eukaryota; kingdom Viridiplantae; phylum Streptophyta; class Lycopodiopsida; order Isoetales; family Isoetaceae; genus Isoetes; species Isoetes taiwanensis. The sequence continues at coordinate 36,590 of JAJEKV010001007.1, read as the reverse complement.
AATGGTTCGACTTTTGCCCTCTTGTAAACATGGATTCCATCCTGAATGTATTGATATGTGGTTATATTCTCATACTTCATGCCCTGTTTGCAGAACTAGTCTTATTCAAGGCAACAATCCCATGGAAATTGGAGAGGTTGCTATTGCAATGCCAGCTGAACAAAATTTGTTGGAAAGTTTACAAACACAGGCTTGAATTTTGAGTCCCTATATAAATTATAAGCTCTGATTCAACACATGGATAGGTATTTCTATCTTAGGGTCTCGATTCAGTCTGTAATATATTTGGATTGATGGCAAGAGTTATGATTCGAAATATAATATGCTTTTTGAAACTCAGAATTTCAACTGGACTCAACAGATGCACAGGCTTGAAGGTTGAAAGGCTAGCTTCTGATTCAACAAGAACCAGAATTATTCTCTGCAGGTTCAACACAAACATTTGGTTAGAAAATGCATGTTCATATAAAAGGGCGCCAGAAATAAATATCTATACGTTGGAAAGAGATTCAAACTTTGGACATAAGAAAGGAGGGTCGATTCGATGGTTTGACGGGTCATCATGTTTACATCATTGTCATTGTGATGGTTGAAAGACCAAGACTTTGGACCTTTCAAACCTCACATCTAAATCATGTTATCAAGGCGGTGCGTCATTCCTCCACTGATTGTCACCACTTTATCTTATCCATGAACCATGAACCATGAACCTTGCTTTGATAATAGTCCTGACTTGAGGAGATAAGATCAAACAAGATATATTTTGGCGTCCATGGGGGGGACCCAATCGTGCCCTAAGGGTGCTTTCCCATGAATTTGCAACCTGAAAAGGACGTACTAAGGTCAAAAACCTGAGGCTCAGAATTGTGTGGAGAATACTTTGCGACTCAGGTCCTAAACCTGAATCAAGCAAGTAAGGCGTTCATGGGAACACCGGAGCCTTCGGCCTGACCTCAAGAAAATCTCCGGGTTTAGTCCCATGGTAAAGCACCCTAAGAGGAACTCCATTTTATACGTCGTGTATGTAGCCATCAGTGTTGTGAGAAACTTTGACCCTATTGGAGAATCGCTTGCCATGTTTCCAACTAGAACTTTGTATGGATCCTTCTTATAGTAACATACATTAAAATCTAACTAAAATTTTCATGCATCATGCACTAGCTCAACTAAAAAATTTCAATCCTACGAAAACACACTCCTCTCCTTGCTTGGCACAAAAAGACACGGCAACGCAAATCTGAACCAATAGAGACCCAAATGCCTGTCCGAAACTTGATTGGCAAGAAACGGTGATGGATTACTTTGGGTTGAGACCCTTACTTCCTCCAAGTCAAACCAATATGAGAACATCGACTGTGGCCGCCTCACCTTACGAAAACCTGGAGGTTTTATGTCCATTGGAAGCCGCCCTAATAAGATTAGCTTCTCCATGTATCATTTATTAGAGATATTGTCTAATTATAATATGAGAAATTTATCCCAACGGTTTTGAACATTTCTCTTTAATGACCCACTTACAGGTTTGAATTGTGTATTCGTAACCTTCGCCACACCAAGGGACCTTTTATTTTCAAAATTTTTTTATTTTAGGTAACTTTTCGATGTAATTTTCTTGGCTGGCTCTGTGGCTGGGCCACCAAAGATTGCTTTTACAAGAGTACTACTGCTTTTTTTTTAAGTTTTTGTTTCAGCCGCTTTGGCCGTCGGGGGTCTAATTTGTTGTTGCTTCACCGAAGGGACATCAAAGGTTATGCATATGTTCTTAATTTTCTCTCGATTCTCGCTTTTGCAATATGAATTTCCTTCCAAAACTTGTTTCGAAAATCATGTTCTTTAAATAATGATCCGGTGCTTCTATCCGGTAAAGTTTTATCTCCCTCGGCCGGATGCCCATTCCAGAAGTTCTCACCAAATTGAGCATAAAATGGCTCAAACTCGAGCTTGAAGATCTAATATGATGGAATCACCGCTATAGCCGCAAGAAAAATTCTAAAAAGCCAAGAAATTGCTAGGATCGTGCAATCTTGGATGGACGGGTTTCTGCAAGGAAACTTTCGAGAGGAAGTTTTAGGAAGAAACTTTGCCGGCCCCGGCTGACGCCCGACGCAGCCGCCTCCATGCGCCATAGTTTCTTCTTGAAACTTCCTCGCCGCTTTCCCCTTCCATTTCAATATTTTTCTACTAGGGATGTAGCTTTAATCATAGTCTTTTAGTTCCACAGACCTTCAAGGGTAACATCTAATATGAAGTGCCAGATCCAAAGACCAATTTCTAAACAGTATGGATGCCTCTGGTTTATATTTGGAGCCAAATATTCCCCTTTGCTCTCTATTATTAAATGAATAATAGATGAATTGATATTGCCTTAGGTCTTCTATATTCTTCATGGTCACATATGGGACTTGGAATATTAAGTTTAATGCAATATATTTGAATTTTTTTATGATGGAAAATCAAGCATGAGCTGTTTTTTTCTTAAATAGAATAGTAACTTTAATGACCACTACCCCAAGCAGGGCGACTTAAATCATAGAGTAGCTCATCTGGGCAATTTGTGACTTAATATTGCTTAGCCTCCTATAATCTCTTCATGGTTGCAACATGAAAATTTAATGCAATATATTTGCTTTAATAAAAACAGTAGACCTCGTTCCCTCTCAAAAATATGGGTTGTTTTCTTCCCAAAAATAAGAGCTCTATTTCTCTTTCAAAATTTGACAAACTACAGATCACAAAATTCACAAGGCAAGCTTGAGCTTGGGAACATCAAACAAATATTGGCTCTTTTGGGCAGATTACAAAGGCAAGAATCTTAATCTCTTTATCAGTTCGCCTAAGGTTCTACAATTTGAAATACGAACACCTGAGCTCCACCAAAATAATTCAATGTCCTAACAAGAATGCTTTGACCAACACGACCAGTGAGCTAACATGCTTTTTGTTTTTCTATTGGATCTATGCATGCCCCCCTCCCTTTCTTTTTGAAATAACAACACATTCAATTGTTTTAGAGTTATGGTTTATGTTTTGGGTTGCCCCTAGGGGGGCAAACCCTCGTTTATGTGGGTATGTGGGCATATCCGTATATGCCCAAGATATGCCTAGCATATACCGTGTGGATAAAACCGGGCGGTGCCCGTAAGTTAGGTCATCCAGCCCATTCCTTCAGCAGCGGGCTATGGCAAACAGCATGAAAGCATCCGCTATGGCGATCCCCATGAGGCTAACCCGAAACCCCAAGCATCCGGGTATGGCGATCCCCTATGAGGCTTAACCCTGACCTCAAGCAATCAATCCAGACCAAAAGAAAGGACTCTATGAAGTATTTCAGGCTTTGCTTTGCCACTAAAGGAGGAGCAATAAACCTGCTTTTGGTGAGGGCACTCATCCTTCTCGTGATAAAACCTAAATGCGTTTCCATCTACCATCAACGGCTTTCATAATCGACATACGGTTTGTTGAGAAAAGACCCCCAAGCTTGGCGACACAATTGATAAGAGGTCTTCTTGGCAATCGCCCTCGTTACCAATAGTCGAAGGAGGTCCTTTTCCCCGAAAGTGAGGTAGAGGAAGTAATTGAGTCACCACCAAACCAGAGTTTCAAAATATGCATGGTTCCTCTTTTTCCCAAAATTAGTCGATGCTTAAACGACTCACATTTTCGGTGAGGTTCTTGATGCATTTGGTTTTGTACATGCTTTTAATTGATGTTAAGTTACTTTAGGCGATTTTATCTTTATGTCATGGTCAATATACTTCTTTTGCTACTTTTGCATCCGATGTCGAGACATAACATATCATAGAATATACAAATTGTAGATGTGGCCATGCAGGTTCCATGGTCGGCTCCTCTTCCTCCGGGTCCAAGCTTTCCCGAGCCCGAAGTTTCCATGGGCGTAAGGAGGAAGTGAACGGAAAATATTTGTACCAACCATCTTCACAACATCTTCATAAGCATGTGTTCATGTATTTTCCCCGTGACGGTGTTATATATTCTACAAGTTCATTAAGATTTTGTTTCTTTATCTCTTTTCTCCGCTTGCATTCTTTGTTGGATCTGTGAAGTCAAAAACATTGGTGCGAGCTTGAGCTTATTGATGAAAAGCATTTGCCGATCCGAACTAGGAACATCTTTGAATAAGGGCAACTCTTCAAAGTTTGACCCATTTGCGCTTGCACAATCGCTTATCCTTTATCCGGCTTTGCCCCATATCCCTCGGCTCGGGTGCCCCAACATTTTGTCTCATGAGGTGTCATTGGCGGTGCCAATCAGGGTTGTTGCCGCTCCCAGAGTTTTACAGGCGTCCATCCATATTTCTCATCCCTCTTAGTCTTTGTATTGTTGGCGAGAAAAAATATTACGTGATCAACGATTCACAACTACGCAAATATGGGGACGGATTGAGCAAAGGGTCAAGAATTCCCTCACGGGTAAGATAATTCCCCATGCTTTTAATTTCACATGTCCCTTATTGATGTTTATAGTCGGTGAGATGCATGTTATTATGATATTTGCACCGATTATAAAGTCTATGCCCGTTAAAAAGCTCTTAATAGTCTTCTATATGTTATGACATTGATTGCCATGTCTTTCTCCAATCTTCTGTTATTCTACTCGATGATCTAGCATGGTGTTATTTCATCTCTGTTAAGCCATGCGGGTTCTTAATCTTTACAGTGACTAATGAGGAATTTGGTAGATTTCCATCCATGGATGCCAATTTGTTTGTATTAATAATCTTGCTGTCTTTCTCTATGGTGACCATGCTCGGGGAAAAATCGGGGCATTTCTTCCTTAGCTAGCCCCTACTTATTTTTCCCTGAGCCAATGGGCCCAATTTGCTAGATCTGCCCTAAATATTTGTTTCTATTTACCCATAAAGATTCGGACTCATGTGTGGTCAGGCTTTGGATCTAATTTGCAAAGTATGTTTGAATTTGCTTATTTGCTAAAAGCTTGAGAATCAAGGTGATCAAACTTAATCGCTGGATCGCTATTTCATGCCCCGCAATGCATTCACCAAAGGTCCGATGGCAAAGTGTGTTTATATTTGAAGATGTCTTAGTTGTACATATCTTATGTTAGTTTTTATAGAACAAATGGAAAAAAAGGGTTATAGCTAATCTGATGTTAAAAGTTGTTTATATTTTATGATATAGGTAAAACGGAAGCTTCTAAAAGAAAAGGCCCCGGAAGGAGGAAGATTTTGAAGCCTTTGCGGAAGGACATGAAAGGTGATAATCGAAAGATGACGAGGAAAAGCTAGAAACAAATTTTTCTACCCCATTTAAACACCGGGGACGAAAATCTGTTTTGTTTAGATTGAATTACGGACAAATTATTTCGTTTGGCAGTGTGTTCTCGTGGGATGAAGATGGATGCGAAGATGTTGGCACCAAAGAAGAGTCAAGGACCGGCTTGATCGGATCATCCGCTACTTGGGTCGTGCTATTGGCCGTGGGAGGACATTTTACCGGTATTGTCATGAAGTTAAAAGGCAAAGTGGAGTGATTGCTCATAAGACTTTCCACAGGTTTGTTGAATGCTATTGGGACTTTTAAGGTGTTAAATTTGGTAAAACATGTCAAACCATCCTTAAGGTCTCTTATGTTTAAGGTCTTAATAGTAATGGTTTTCTTGTGTGATGGGGAGTAAGACATTATTTGTTATAGGATGCATAATAATGTGATCTCAAGGATGAAAAGATCGCCACGCTTAAACCGCCCTTTACTATTTAAGAGTGACAATTTACTTGAAAGTTCCACCGATTGTTTTGTGACAAAGGCCCGGCTTGGATAAGGTGTTGTTATTTATATGAACATGATCCAGCCTTGCAATTATTTTGGCATCGTGAACCCCAGCTTAATACGATCTCCCTCCTCTTTGCTTGGTCTGAGAATTTTGCATGTGGCCCCTAGGAATGATTTAGTCCCAACATTTGGGCGACAATTTAGATCTACATGACAAGAATAATATAGTGCAATCTTTATAAGTGTATCTTAGTGCACAAAATATGTATTATTGATCTTCATACGCACTTGGTGAAAATAAAAAGTCAAGACGCCCATGCCATAATGACTCCTCCAAAAAGCCTATCATACTTCACCCTTGGCTTCAACAACATATTGCCCTTTACGTTTGATTAACATATATCAACCCTAGCCTCAACAACCTTTGTTCTATATTCATTGCCCTTTTGAAACTTTTAAATCATTGCATTTCCATAATTTGTCAATAAATAATGTACCCTAATTCCCTCATTCATCCGCTAATTGCTAAAAGATTAACAATGTGGCTAAACGTAAACAATGAGTTGTACACATGCCTTGCATATATTATTTAGCTTCTCACGCATTCTATTGCTCTAGACCCAACCAACTCCCAAAGCAACACATGAAGCATCACCAACATACCTACATGGAATAATTACAAATAACCCTTAATATTATTATTTATTCAACTGCTTCCACGTTAATACCTTACAACATAATCTTATCCTCCTTCTACACAATTAGTGAAAATATCCCCAAACGCCCATGGCAAAAACTTCGCCATTCACCTCTTGTGCCTACCCCCTTTGCAGCAACACATTGGTAATCCCAGGAGAAGCTACGGAAACCCAACAAAATGTAAGGAAATCTCATAAAGTTTAAAGGAATCTAGAAGAACCTCCACTTACTTGGCAAGAAAGATTTAAGATAATTACAGGTACAAAGACTTGGCCTTCAGGTCATCTTCATCATGGATGCCAACCTCAAGTTATACATTATGATTTAAAATCTAGTAATATTTTGCTAGATAATAACCATAATGCCCTCATTTCTGATTATGGTCTAGCCAATCTCCTCCCCATGCTTGACAGATATGTCATGCAGTAAATTCCAAAGCGCCCTAGGATATATGGCACCTGAGTTTGCATGTCAGAGTTTAAGAATCAACGAGAAATGTGATGTGTATGGATTTGGGGTGATTCTCTTGGAACTTGTCACAGGAAGGCGGCCGATTGGAGGTACATGGAAGATGATGTGGTTATCCTCGTGATTATGTCGGTCATTGCTTGATGAAGGGAAAAGCCCCGACTGTATTGACACAAATCTACCAAGTTATCCGGAAGATGAAGTTCTTCCCGTTATAAAACTAGGACTTATTTGCACATCTCGGATCCTTCAAATAGGCCATCTATGGCGAGTTGTGCAGATTCTAGAGCTTATCAAACCTCTCTGTCACCTCAAGGATAGCCTATCTGGAGGTCATCGGATCCAGAAACGATCCGGAAGACTCGGCTCTTAGCGTTTGTAAAATTAAATATTGGATACCTATTGAGCTATGCGGGGACTACGTTACGTGATGGAGAGAGCGATCTCCTTGACGTAATTGAGTCCCTGTTTTAATGCATCGTCTGTTTAATTTTCTTCCATATCACGGATGCATCTATATTTTTGAAGTATTCGGTGTTTGCTTGGTCTTCTTCATGCTAAAGCTTCTAGTGCTTCAAATAGACAAAGAGGAAGCCTCCACTAACCTGCAGATGCCTTCCTTTAAACATAATCAAAGTGGCAATATATCTTCTAATGGACTCAAAGTGGACCTGCTGGAATCTTTCAGATTGACCCACAAATAGTAATATTCTTTTTTGCTAAAAGACACGTGGTAGAGATTTGTATTATCTAGCTTTGAAATCTCCCCATTCTGTCGTTGCTTATCATTAGATTGTGAAAGAATAAATAGAACATGGAAAGAAGAATGGAAGCCAAAATGCGCTTGTTCCAAGTGTAAATCAATTAATATAACCCATTTCTGTGCTGAGAGTTGGTTGTTAGCCCACAGCAGAAGGCATTCTACCTAATAAAGCAGAAACTTCAGATCCTGCTTGAACGAAACGAAAGATATTGTCAATGAATAGAAGTACGTCTTGCTTATTAACATTTCGAAAATATTCGGCCATGGTTAGAGCGGTTAAACCAACTCTCATACGAGCTCCTGGTGATTCATTCATATAAAGATGCAAGAAAATATGAGGACTCGATTAAGAATGGTTCACCACTATGCCGAACCAAAATTAACTGACACCAACCAAGTTAAACGTGCATATTAGAAATGGGATTACTACATCATCAAGGCACTTAAACACGCATATTCGAAATGGGATTGTTAGCATGTATTCATACCGGCCCTGTACAATTTCCATTACTAATATAACTACAAAAAGCATTCTTCATAAATGGCTAATATGTTTTAGACAAAGATCATAATCACGTCAATCCTAATTGGTCTAAGTACTGAGCTTTGCAAGCCTCTTCTTGGTCCATGTACAATTCATAAACAAAACAACACAAAACAAAACCCCACGTTCAAACCATTAATAAGCCCCGACACATAAAATGACCCAACAAGAACCATGAAAACGAAACGACAACAAGAAACATGAAAACACATTCTCAGGCCACCGTAGGGCAACCCTCCGTGCGCAGCACCTTGTTTAGATATGGACATTTGTCCATCCAAATCAAATCCCCCTAGCTATTCTCTTCGGCTACTCAAGATGGCATAATTCAGGGATTGACTATGGAGGATGTAATCAGTATGCCGATGATACATTTCTCTTTCTAGTGGCTGAGGATGATAATCTTCAGAATGCTAAGCTTTTGCTGGATTCTTTCTCCCTGGCATCAGGGGTTCTTGTTGGGTGGCTAAATTGCTTTGCTTTATGGACTTTGGATGTGGATGTTCCTCCCTGTGTTTACGAGTATCCGTGGAAAGTGCTTCCTTAAGGGAAGGCCACTAAACTCTTGGGCATTCCTGTAGGTATACATATCTCTACTTCAGATACATGGGATGTTATAGTGGAAGGCCTGCGTAAGCATCTTTTTTTGGTGGAATACTGACTAAGCTTTCTCTGGCGGATAGTAGTTGCTAAGGTGGTTCTCAGCAATACTCATGTATATATGGCATCTGCCGTGCTTGCCTCACAAACAAAGTTTCAAGAGGTTGTCGCAATTGTCTGTAACTTCATTTGGGCAGGTACTGAGACAGGTGTAGTTGTGAAGGTTGCTTGATCCATATGTATCAAACCAAAATTTGCTGGAGGTCTAGGTATGATTGACTTTCATTTACAGAGTAAAATTATGATATCTAAGTTCATTTGTCGCTACTTGGTGGGTATGATACATTAAGCCGGAATGAGATTGGTTGCGCAAAGCACTTAACGCTGATGTATTCCTTTTGGGAAACCCAAGACTTAGGGCGGTTCTTCCTTGGTGTCTCTTTTATCCGGCTTCGTCCATATCCGAATGCTTCCCCTTCTTGAAGGGATGCTTGATTCTTGGGAGACGGTTCGGTGCTATTTAAATTAATCCAGGTGTATGTCCACAGCGGGGTTCTCCTGTGTTGGTGGATTCCTCCGGATAATCACATGCCTCTGTGGTGCTCTTGTACATCCATTGACTCGGCCGTTGGAGGCAAGCTGGTATTCTCACCGGTTGGTGCTTTGCTATGGCCGTGACACTTGTTGACTTGGGATGCTTTTTCGGACTAAGTTTATGCTATCTCGATGGGGATGAGCTCGTGGCAAAAGGCGGCATTACGCGGGCAGCTCCTTCTGTCGGTTGATGTGCCTATTTGGTGGTCCCCAAATTGTTAATGCACGCGGCGTCTTGTGCATTCATTATATCAAAAGGCGGGTTGATGTTGACATTGTCCCCCTCGGACTAGTTGGCGACTCATTCCCCTCCCTCGATGGAAGCGTATGTGGTCCCAGGTCTGGAATAAATTGTTGCATCCCAAAGTTTCTACCTTATGGTGGCAACTCCTTCCACCGGATGTCTGCGGGTTAATGTCTTTGGTTCATAAGTTTTATCCCCAAGTTTGAGCCTCTGTCCAGCGTAAAGCGGCAAGTTGAGAGTATCGAAAGCCTTTGCTTTTTTTTATGTGACCAAGTTCAGCCAGTTTGGTCATGGTTACTAACTCTCTTCCATGTGGTTTTGACTAGCCGGTGCTTCTCGCCATTTATCCTTCCACTTGGAACGGCTTTGAAGCAACAAGCTTTCCACTTAGCCGAGGGCACCATTGTTGTGGTCTATTTGGAAAAGAAGAATGTTATCTTCAAAGGCTTATCAATTAGTGTCGACCAACTTCTTCACGCGGTAACCAGTTGGTGAAGGCATACCCTATGCTCTCGGCTTGCTCCCCGAGAAAAACGTTTGATTTTTAGGAATATTTGGGTATCTTATCTTATGCATAGGCGGTGGTGGCACTTTCGATGGATTATCTTTGTCTGGCTGAGATTTTATTCCCCGTCTCTGCATCTATGTGTGTACTTCTTACGGAATATTGAATAGCGGTTTGTCATCCTTCAAAAAAAAAAAAAAAAAACCCTAGAACCCCGTTAGGATATTGGCCAATCAAAAGCCTCATCACTGAATCATCTATTAAATCCAATTGATCAATTTGCAGTCAAAACCCCTGTGTCGCTCAGAAAAACACAAGAACCATCCAATTGAATCAGACAATTAAATTGATCTATGGAACGTATCTGCATTAAGTGGATTATATTTTCGCATACTCTCAGCCAAAATATCGATTTGATTGATCCATTTGCAAGCTAAATTGATCAATTTTGGGTATATTACCTTAGGTCTAATATTTTTATCAAATATTTCTGCCCAATTTAGACCAAGCGATCTCCAACGGACTTGAAAATCCTCCTCTCCACCACGACATGATAAATTCAAATAGATGGAATTCATTTTGTTGGTTAAATTGTGAAGGACTTGGGATGTGAAGCATGCCATGAAAAGTAGTGCATTGATGGAAAAATATGCACTAGTGATTGAAATGAAATGAATAAGAATGAATATCTAGCATTATAAAAGGGGGTTACTTTTGTATTTTTGTACGTTTTTTACTAAGGTTTTGCTATGATTTTGTGGTGTATTTCAATTGACGTACTAATGCATACATCTAGAGTGCGCATACGCTTTCATTGTTTTTTATGGCACTTAGACAATGGTTTAACCCCTTGAAAAAAAAATGTAATATATTGAAAAAAAAAATGGAATATGGCATGCAAGGCTCGAGAGGTGTTACTTTAGGGTTCTTCTGGAATTAGGGTTCTCCTGGAAAGACCTCTGCCGCTGAAGCTCTGTTCTTCTGCAATACTAACAAGTTTCGAATTTCATCCTCTCTTGATGGGCTTGAGTTTTCATCAGGCAAATGCAAGGACAGATGTAGATGTGTTTAAGACAGCTTTGCAGAATTCTAAAAGGGCTTCGGGGTGGCTGCTTCCATGATCTATTGAACTTTCTTATTATGCTTATGGCCGATTCTTACAAATCTGACAGCAGATAGCCTAGCAAGGAGACGTTTTTCTACCCATTCCGTCAGTTCAAAAATCAGTCCAAACACAGATAATTGATCCTGGGAATGCAGTACATATTTCTCTTTTGCTTGCAGGGTGCCTATGCAAGACTCGCAAATTTGCCACTGCTCCTTGGCCTCTGTAAGTATGCTTGTGCAAGAATGCATGTTTTATAGATTAAACGGTTTTATTTTTTTGGCCCCACAGATTCCAACTTCTTGTCTCCGCTCTTGTCACGCTATTTTGGAGTTTGAGGGGACATTCTTTGTTGGATCGCGATATTTTGTTGGCAATGCTCGTTGACATGTATAACAAACCTGGATGCTTAGGAGCAAAGACACATGAGGTTTTAATAGAATCTATATATGTGATTGTGCAACTTGGAATCTCGATGATTTTAGGATATGTTCAGGCAGGGATATTCTTTGTGAAGCATTTGATCTCTTTAAAGTAATGAATCAAAAGCAAATGAAATCACATTTATTGCCATTCTTTGTGCTTGTACTTTCGGATGGCAGCTCTTGAAAAAGGGAGACAAGTTCATCTGGGATATTTTAGAAGCTAGATATGAAATTGATGTTTTTCTTGGAAGTACAATTGTTGACATGTATGCCAAAGGCGAGGGAGCATCTCTTGATGCATAAGAAGTATTTAGGAAGCTTCCAAAACGAGTCTTAGTACCATGGAATGCGATAGCAACCTTTGCCCAACATGGGACGGGGAAGGATGCCCATGTATGACAAGTTCGTTGCATTTTAGTTTGTAAGAACATTTGTTTTAAAATACATGGTAACTTATAGGTGTTGGAAGATTTTTCTTCTTAATTTATAAACTAGGCACTAAAATTTGTGCAAATATAGTTTTTTATGGATGATGCATTGATGGCCAATAATTATGTAAGTCATTTCTTGATTTGCAGGATGACATCCGAAGGGAGGCTCAAACAATGAGCCATTAATCATCCCAATGTTGTAAAGTCGTATTGTTCATTTGTTGTAGACTGTAACCTTTGGGTGGTTATGCCATATATAGCTGGAGGCTCATGTCTGCACATAACGAAGGCATCATACCTAGATCGTTTTGAGAAGACTATTATTGCCACATTTTTAAAAGAATCTTTAAAAGCTTTGGAGTACCTTCATCGACGTGGACATATTCATCGTGATGTTAAGGTGATCCATTGTGATGCAGGGAATTCAGATTACAAAATATACTCATAGTTGTTTACAATGAAAATAATTTGTTTGTCTTGATGTTATTATGCTTTTTAATAATTAATATTTAGGCCCATAAAATTTTCCTATGTTTGCTTTAGTTAGGGCCCGAAGGGCCCAATTTTTTTTTTAATATAACAATCAACACACAACTACCATTAACCATTGCATTTAACACATTTAAATTAAAATCCCCCTTAAACCCCCTTTGGTTTGGGTGCATATTCACACGGGGGGTTACGTAGGGCAGCGAGAGCCTCAAAAATATATTTACAATACATGTACAAAATTAACACCATTAAGTACATTCTCTCAAACCTTATAGTATTTTGCAAACCTTAATATACAGTATACAAAAACTTGTACATGCATACCCCACAAACGAGGATCGCTATGTACGGTCCAAATCTTGGAATAAAGGGCAAATATACCCATCCGACAGCTCTCGTTGCCCGGAGTAACCCCTCGTGTGAATATATATGCACCCAAACCAAAGGGGGTTTAAGGGGGATTTTAATTTAAATGTGTTAAATGCAATGGTTTGTGTTAATAATGTTAATGGTAGTTGTGTGTTGATTGTTAATATATGGTATTGGTAACCCAATAAGAGAACCAAACGATTATTCCTCGGCGTGCACTTTTCTGCTGCTGCATGGTACCCTTTACATTGCAGAATTGAATTCGAGTGCTCCAATTCCACGTTACTAGGCACGGCCGCATATGTACATGGAGTTGGCAAAACTTTAGAATTAAATGTACCTTTAGACTTTCACTTAGCTATTTTTCCTAAGTAGAAAAGCTAAAACGTAAAGTGTGCAGCTTAGATGTATTCTAATACTATTACCAATAATAATATAATGAAGAAATATATGATAATAATTAATCCTTCTAATAGAAGCTCATAACATCTATAGTTTGAACTACATCAATGCAACGACATCCTTCTCAATGTGGTGATTAATGAACTTATATCTAATCCTTGAAGGAAGATGGATGCAAGCAAACTGCGCACTTCGAAGGAGTTTTGAATATGCACACGTGGTACATGTGATACAATTTCAAATTTTGAAAAAATTGCTATAACTGATGATGGTAGGTGGCGATTCTTAAAATCTTTAACAAGAATTCATTTTAGTTTGGCTACTAATGTTTGCATATATATAATGTTCTAATATTAAGAAGGCTAATGCTCTTCATAAAATTGACTGCAAAAATTGCCTGGACCCTTTAAAAAATCGTTATTTGGCTATTAATAACTACTAATTTCTTTTCATGCATGTCAGTCGCCTGGCAGAATGTGTCTAGGGCATCGAGATGGTGTTGCATGTCTATTGGACTCTAAGTTACAAGGTCCATGTCATCAGCATATATTAGTTGCTTGGTGATCTGATGCAAAAAGTGGGCTCCGTTGCCCGCATTGTCAGAAAACCAACTCTCCAACTGATGAATGTAAAGCCCAAACAGTGTAGGAGAGAGAGTGCATCCCTGGTGGACCCTGATACTACTATCGAATGGTTGGCTGTTAGCTGCAACCGACCTGAACATGTCTTGTATAGCCTGTACATTGTATTTTGCAGATCTGCAGGTATCTCCCGCTATTGCTATCTTGCCCATAGCTTCTCCCGAGGCAGTGTGTCAAAAGCCTTGGTGAAGTCTACAAAGCAGCAATACAGATCTTGCCGACGGTTCCTCCTTTCTTCAATCAAAGTTTGCAATGTGAAGATATAATCAATAGTTGATTGTCGCGGCCTGAACTCTGCTTGCATGAGGGCATGCGCCTCTGTTTGAAAGATTTGACTGGCTAGAATTATACCATGCCGCAACTGTCAAGATTCCTGCTAACCTCCAGCGCCGTTGAATTATGGATGAACTGAGGCACAAAGTGAAAGATTATTTTCCACAGGTATCCACCAACAAGGGCACTCAACTGATGACATGCAACAGGATCAATACGAAATAAGGTCCGTATTGTCTCCCAAGACTCCAACAAACCTTTCAAAAAAGGGGAGGCACTAGGAAAAGATAGCTGATAAAAGAGACTCAAAGGAAAAAGAGGTTTTAACGAAGCTTTCCCAAACGGAACACGATGTGCAAGTGACTGCTTCACCAACCGCACTCCAGGTGAGTCAACCATATTCTTAAGGATCCTCCAAATGAACTTAGAAATCAGAATCTTACTCTGCAGATGGAAGTCTGTCATACCCAAACCACCTGCAAATTTTGGCCTAGCGCATTTGAACTATGCAACCTTGACCACAGCATGCTCCTCATTCCCACCTCAAACAAAATTATGGGCAATGGTAACAATCACCTGAAATTTTGACTGAGAAGCCAGACGGGAAGAGGTCATATAGATGTGGAAATTACTTAAAACATACTTAGCAACAGTTATTCGCGCTAGCAGAGAGAGCTTAGCAGCATTCTACCAAAACAAATGCTTTCATGACCCTTCTATAATAATATCCCAAGCATCGGAGGTAGAAATATGAATGCCCACATGCAGCATGCCACTCTTGCTCTAAGTCCAATTCAGATCTTCTTCTTCTCCTGGGAAGCCCAACAACTTGTACCCAAATCAATTCGACTTGATATCACTGTACTTTTTTTTTTTTTTTAAATCTCTTTGCCAACACCTAATGGTGAGGCGCTCAGATGGGCGCCATGGTGATGGCGGCAGTGGCGGTTTGTGGAATCCCTCATAACTTCTGCATCCGGACTCCGTTTTCAGCGATCTTTGGTTTGTTGGAAAGCTCTTTCAGTGATCCTTCTTTTTGCACATATTTTTCTTTGGTTTTTGCTGTGTTTAGGGGCCGGATTTGATCCCCCTGTTGCGGCCTTCTGCTGTAAACCCACGAGCATGGTGATGGCGGGTAATTACGCGCAGAGTTTGGGCTGGAAAGCTGGGCGAGGATTCGTGTCGAGATGCCTGCGAGAGGAAAGAAAGGAGGCAAAGATATATCCAAACCTCGTCGGCTTAGTGCTGCCGGATCTTCAAGAGCCAATTCTTAGCGGGATGTATCCGTGGGGGCGTAGGTGGATTCCCGTGAGTGGCTTTTGGGAATTCGGGTAGGATGGAGAATAGAGAGGTGGTGCCCACTCAATGCCACCTTTGGAGTCTGTAACTTTGCCATCCTTGGTTGGTGTGAATGGTGATGTGCCGCGGAGGACCCCTTTCAGATATCTGCAGCTTCCCCAGAGGTGGTGCCTCAACCGCCACGAGCCCCAACTCCTCATGCATGGAAAGGTAATGACACTGTTGCCCGTCTTTCTAGGCCTAGGTTTTCTGATTGGATTAGGCAACCGTTGCAAACTGGCTAAAGAAAAAAGTTCTAGGGTGACAGAGGCACTGCTTATCTTAGAGCAGAATAATAAGAAGGATTTGCAGCAAGTTTTTAAATCATTACCTCCTGTTGTAGAAATCAATCACCAGAAGCATGTGCAGTATACAGAGAATTTGGTTGCATCTTCGGTGTTAGGCCATTTCACTGGGGCCTTTTTGGATATGCAGAGGCTTGGGTACTGGCTACGGGCTCAGTTTAAGAGGCTGGGGTTGCCTCCATATGTGACCCTGAAGTCTCTGGGTAATAATTTTTTCTTATTATGGTTGATTACGAGGCCACGGTGGAGCGGTTGGTCTCGCATGGAGTGGCACGCGTATGGAAGGGGCCTATGTGTTGTTCGGCATTATGCTCGGGTTTCTCTTACGCTAGGCCTCGCTGCGGTTAGAGTGCCATCTTTGGCTTCAAATCCGGGATGCGCCTCCGAGATGATGGTGCCCCGAGTTTCTAGTGGCCATGGCCAAAGGCACAGGAACTCACATAAGCGCCTTTTCGATTGTGGGTGCACCACCGGATATGTGTAGGTATTCGGGCGGATGAGATGGTACCTCCTCAGTCTTGTGGTTAAAAGTGGTGATTTTATTCTTACTTCCGGTTGGACTTGCTCAATGGGGAGAGCTTTGGCAATGTTTCCCTAAACTTAAACGGTTTCACCAGCATAAACCTCACTCGGCACCCAAGCGGTGAGCAAATAGTGGTTGGCCGCCTTCACCCTCTGCACTTGTTCCCCACAATTTGAAGGTAGGTGGAAGCGGTGGGCATCGAGACCGCGACACGAACCCTCCTCGTATGGTGGATCCCGAGTGCATAGGAGACTTGCAGTTGAAGAGTTTCTGTGAGAAAAAGGAAGGGTGGCAACAAGTTGTTTCTAGGAGGCGAGCTCGGTGAGAGCTCCTCAAGAGGGTCACTTAGCCCATCTGCGCAGCCAATCGCAGGTCCCTCCTCAAGTGGATCGAATGGTGATTGATCGGGGTAGTCGAACTTTTTCTTCTGGGCTGATAGTGTTGAGGCATGTGAGGCTTTACAAGGGGATCCCGACCCTTGGTGCACAACGACCCACATGGATAAGAAAATTCTATCTTGGAATGTGAGAGGCATCAAATCCTCTCCGAATAAGCGAGCACGTCTAGCCATGGGCGTGAAGAATCTTAATCCAGGATATCTTGTGTTTGCAGGGAGCATAAATGTGCCGGGGTGATATTACCAACCTAATGAATATCTTGGGTAATCGATGCGTGGCTAAATGCTACAACGGGGGCGGGGGAGGTACTTTGATTTGTTGGAAAATGGGTGTACATGTAACCTTTCAGCCCAAAGGGTGGGCGGTGATTAAATGGAAGGAGGGCCAGTCAGAGTGGGGCTTCTTCAATGTGTATGCACCAATTGGGGCCACTCGGAGAGGTTGCTTATGGGCACAATTGCGAAATAAGCTCCAATCCTTTGGTATGGGTTCTACATGGTTTGTCCCGGGTGACTTTAACATGGTGGAGCTCCCAGGAGGGCGAGCATGGTATTGGTTCGAATATTGTGCGGGGGTTTTGGCGTGACCAATGGCTTAGGTTTGTGTGGAGTGGGGTTTGACAGAGCTTCCCGGGGATCGAATTTTACTTGGTGCAATAATTGGCTGGGGCATGGTAGGGCATACTCTAGATGATAGATTTTATGGCACTCCGGCGGTCTTGGATTATGCTCCGCCTTCACTAGGGTGAATGTTCTGGCCACCTCTCTCTGATCACCTCCCCCGAGATCATTCGGCTTCATGACCACCACCCGGCCTCTCGGGGCGGTTTTAAGCTTAACACAAGCTTTCTTCAGGGATCCAGAGTTCACAAAAACGGTGTAAGCTCATTTGGCGTGAGATATTCAGCCCGGGATAGCGAAATGAGTGCAATGGTTACGGCATTGGCTAAGGTAAAAGCGGTTCGCGAAAGAATGGGGGCGGCAAAAGGCTTTGGCTCAAGCGCCGCAGGTTGGATGCCTTATATGCGGAACTGGAGTCTCTTAGAGGGTGGGTCTCGATGGCTTGCGTGAGCAGCAGGTGCTTCGTCAGATCGAGGTTGAGGCAATTTGGGCGGAGACATTCTGAGAATCTTAAGCGGCATCTCGAACCGGTGGAGGGGAAGTAAACTCACCATGGCTGGTAGGATTACGGTAGCCAAGTCGATTAACTCTGTAGCACTCATGTTTACGCACCTCCTCGCATACTTGCGCCCGAAAGTGTGGTTAAGGAGTTGGATGACATCATTCGCAATTTTGTTTGGGGAGAAATGAGGAGGGGGCTCTGATGAAGGTGCATGGTGGAAGTGTGTGCGTTCGAAAAAGGCGGGGCTTAGGTATGCTTGATGTGTCCTTGCACACGAAGGTTACAGTGTCGAAATTCATCCGGCGGTTGTTGCGGGAGCAACAATCCCGGGGATTGGCTCTGTTAGGGCCGCGTCGGCCGCCACTCTATTGTGTTTAGGAAGCCGGCAATTCCCCTCAGTTGCCGTGGGCTCTGTTTGAGGATTTCGCGGCCATTCCCTCATGCTTAGCCTTTTCTTAAAGGTCTCTGAAGGCTGGAAGGTGGTCAAGGTTCTCTTTTCATTGGACCCTAGCGGTGTATGGTAGCCTCATCGCCCTTTCTTTGGGTACCCTTGGATTACGCATCTCCCTTGGCCTCTTCCCTACACCCAGGTACTCAGCGCCGATGGATTGCTGCAGGGGTAACATCCATCCGTGACTGGTATTGGGAGGGTCATCTGGCGCCGTGGGGAGTTTTTAGGGATCGATTTGGCCTTGCTGGCGCTGGGACATTCGGACTTGGGCGAATTGCGAATGCTATTCCATTCGCGCTTGTCTTCTCAAGTCAATGGCGTTTGGAAGTCGCATAGTGGACTTGATGCATCTCGGTTTGTAGCATCGGCTTATGGGCTTCTAGCGCCCGGGGACACATTGCGCGCCGGATAAGTGGTCACTTAAGCTTCAGGGGAGTAAGTGGCCCACCATGTGGAAGTGGGCGGGAACACATTGCCTCCTCCTAAAATCCGTTACCCTTTTATGGCAGATCTTGAACCGTAGCCTCGTGGGGTGAATGTCCGTGTACAACCGTTTCAAGCCTCGGTGCTTGAAACATGCCCTCTATGTGGGGGCCGAGAGACCATTGAGCAATCGCTTTGTCCTATGCACGGTAGGGGCAGCTTGGTCCCGGTGAGAGCCCTCTTTGGGTCTTCAACATCGCGGTCGAAAGCTTCTCATGGGAGTCTTTCCAGCGGTTGGGCGTGGCCAAGCAAAGAAGCGTTCCATTTATCACGAGCTTGGCGCCCGCGTGGTTGATTTGGAAAAGAGCGGAGAGCGAAGGTCTTTCGAATGCAAATGCTTAGCCCTTTTCGGTTGGTTCCGATCTTGAGGCATAAGTTGTGGCAGGCTTACCAAGTCTCAAGCTTGTCTGGCACAATTAAGCGGGAAATTTGGTCGACATTCTTACAGATTGTGAATCATGATGGGCACTTCATTTCTTAGCACCACACTTATCATTGTACTTGATCACATTCTAGTGGTTTAATATATTCCTATATTCTTCAAAAAAAAAATATACTGTACTTTTGCAATTTGTGGTAGCATGAACTGGGCCAAATGATTGTAGAAAGATCAGGTCATATTCGAGCTGTTGAAGACACAAGAACTGTTTGCGATTGGCAAGTCCATGTTTTTTAATGGCCAATGTCACGTATGTTAACTAGCATTTTAATTGAAACTAGAAACGTATGCCCGGTGATGTCAGACATTAGTCATGGATGTGTAATGTAATTGTGTTTGAAGATTTAGTGGCATAATGAAAGGTTTAAGGTTAGTTAGTGATATTAGGGCATTTAAATCATGAAGTTTAGTATATTGGTTTAGGGTTTTGTGTAAGATTGAAGATCCAATGCATAGTTAAGACGATTGTTACTAATCTACTTGCATTGTTGGTCTACTTTAATCAAAGAATGCATCGATGGCTTTATGTTTCCCATAATTCAGGACCTTGGCAAGTCAACCCTTGGAATTGTCTCGATTTTTTACAGATGTTAATTGATGCATAGTCGTGATATCCTATCTAAAAGAAAAATCCATGTTTTTTAATGGCCAATGTCCCGTATGTTAACTAGCATTTTAATTGAAACTAGAAACGTGTGCCCAGTGATGCCGGGCACTGGTCATGGATGTGTAATGTAATTGTGTTTGACGATTTAGTGGCATAATGAAAGGTTTAAGGTTAGTGACATTAGGGCATTTAAATCATGAAGTTTAGTATATTGGTTTAGGGTTTTGTGTAAGATTGAAGATCCAATGCATAGTTAAGATGATTGTTACTAATCTACTTGCATTGTTGGCCTACTTTAATCAAAGAATGCATCGATGGCTTTATGTTTCCCATAATTCAAGACCTTGGCAAGTCAACCCTTGGAATTGTCTCGATTTTTTACAGATGTTAATTGATGCATAATCGTGATATCCTATCTAAAACAAAAATCCTAAACCCAAACCTTTACTAAACCCTAAATTTGTGGTGATGACATGGTTGATAGCATTGCATGCTCATATATGAGTTCTCAAACCCAAACCCTTATTAAACCCTAAATTTGCGGTGATGACGTGGTTGGTAGCATTCCACGCTCATCTACGAGCTCCCAAACCCAAACTCTAAAATCTTGCTTATGTAGCATGATAACATGCTCCATCTAGAAGCTGCATCTTACATCCAAGTTTTTTAGAATTCATAATATGATAAATCCTTGAATTCTAAACCCTTAAACCTAGAACCTAAACCCTAAATATGTGATTTATCCAATATGCTTGACATGCATATGTATAATTATTTGGTATTGTTACCTTAGGCGAGGTAGTTGTTGCACCATTATTCTAATAGCCAAGGTGATTCAAGTTTCGCCAAAGCCTTTCAACGAAAATTCCATGTGGATGAATGATTAGTAGCATGCCCACATACGTTATTGTGTCATTTATTCTTTGCATTATATTCCTAGCCACTTTCGTGCATATAGCCTAGTAAACAAACCTTCCTACCTATATGGGGAGTTTTAAGCCTAAGATCTTAGGCCAATAATAACAGTACATGGCTTCAAACACTGGTATCATCGTAAAGCTATCTAGGACATCAAAACACCATGGCACTTTCATGTGAAATGTTAGGGTGGTTAAATGTGACATGAAATTTAAAGATTATAAAAAAACATGTTCCACTTTAAACATGCGCATCACATTTAACCAATTTATCTCCAATGTTGAGAAGAAAACACGACATCTTTTAGTAAATCTACTTGTCATTAGGACAATTCCAATCTATCATGATTTAAGAATCTATGTTATACCATATTTTTGCATTATTAGTTAATGGCATTAGTGTGATGTAGAAACTCTAGCCAAGAAGTTTAGTTTGAATATCTAAATTGCAATCATACCACAAATCTTAGCATTATGATGTTATGCTTAAAAAAAAAAAAAAAAAAAAAAGATCCAAACTTCATTGATCAATAGTCCAAAATAGCCATTCAATGCAGAGTTGTATATGTACCAAATGCCTGAGTTTGTATCCAAATTTGAAAATAAAAAATGGTAATAGAACAAATATACACCAATACATATTAGTCCACATTAGTCCCTACATTTGTGCCTACAGCAATTTGCTTGATCCCAACTAGTACACTTACATTTGACTTGGATGCTTTACATAGTGACATATTTTGAGACATCAATTTAAAGTCTTGAACTTGATCCTTAGCCACCAAATTACCCGCAGAACAGAATAACCGCAGCTCTGGCTTTACTGTATCCGTAAAAGAAAAAAAACACATGGACTCTTTTGTCTTTTTCGAAAAACATATGCATACGAAAATTCTGATCTTGATTATGTCTGTTCCAGTTTCAAGCTTTTGAGGCATCGAGATTTCTACAAAACTGGAGCTTCAGTAGGCCGATTTAGGTTTAGAAATGAAGGCGGTGTTACCAGGGTGATTTAAACTCAAAATGAAAGACGACATTCAAAAAATCGATGCCCTACAGATGACGACTCTTTCTTGCCCTCTCTATGGCAGAACAATCAGGTCATTTGCATCCGACTTCTTTTTCCTGCATGAAGGCGCAGGCGCTGGCACTCCCTTATCTTCTTGCTCTGCCATAGCTCCTAGTCGTATGTGGGTAATAACCCTCTAAAACCCAAATACCTAAGCTAGCATATAAATCCCAGACCTTGCACTTTAGAAATGAATTTCAAGGCCTGGATGTGGATCTGGAAAATATTATGCCCCTCTATTTGAAGTTGTGTTGAGCTCTAATCGAATTATCCACATCTCCACAAACTCCGTCTCCTAAACCTTCGACTGCTGCACAGCCGCTATGAATTGGACTAACTGCCTCCTCCTCCCTTTTATATGAAGACAAAGGCCTCTCTGGATTATTCGAGAAGGCCCGAGACGTTGTTGATTAGCTTCTACAAACGCTCTAGCCTCTTAGAATCTTCTAGTAGCTTCCCATTGCACACACCATTGGCATTTTAATGTCTAATTATAGAACATTTTAGAATCTACCCCATTATAATTATATGTTAGAGATATTAGTAGTGGTTCTCCAGGTTTTCTTTAGGATTTGTTTTAGGGTTGCGACCATCGCAGACGAGTTTGTCGATCAAAAGTAGGTCTTCGAGCAAAAATATCAGCTAGTTTTCTTCAGAAGAGCTCTTAGGTGCTGGATCTTTGCAGTGCCTCAGATCGTTGTAGGTGTCGGATCTTTCTCAGGTGCCCAATCAATCAATCCTGTTTCGCTAAAAAAGCATGGAAACTGCCCAATTAAATCAAACCATTAAATTGATCCATGAAACATCTGCATTAAGTGGATTATAGTTTTGCATATTCTTAGCCAAAAAAAACCCATGTGGTGGATCCATTTGCAGGCTAAATTGATCAACTTTGGGCATCGTACACGAGGTTAAGGAGTAGTAGGCTAAGACTTTCTCAAATATTCCAAGTTGTACAATGAAGTCAAAGATGGCACATGGCGAAATGAAAAAAGGGCACGTGGCATAGGAGGAGAGCAGATAAATAAGGTTGAGATGGGGCTGAGAAGAAGAAGAGGAGAATGGGGGCGATGCAGAATGTGATAATGGCGATGGCAGTGATAACAGCGGTGATAGGGAGGGCAAGTGCGGCACCCTGCAGCTCCAACGTCATGGGGCTGCAAAGGGAATGCATGGACTACGTCACCCAGCTTCACAAAAATCCGTCTGCCGCATGCTGCACGCAGCTGCGTCAAATCCGCCGCACCTCCACCGTTTGCGTCTGCATCGCCACCGTCGCCGACCTCATTCGAATTTTTACTCAGCAGTCCTTCAGCCTCGCCCTTGCCAACAAACTCCCTGCCGCCTGCCACGTCCGCATGCCCGATGCCTGTGAATGTGCACGTCAGCATTTTCTTTCCTTTCTCTTTCCATTTATTTCTTATTTTCTTCTTTGCTTTGTTTTTAATATTTTATATACGTTTTCTCAATATTTTATATACGTTTTCTCAGCTTATCGCAAGGCCTTCCCCAGCCCTAATCCTCCTCCTGTCCCTCCCTCTTGCGCTTCTCCCCCAAGGTTCTTCCCTTTCTCAATTCAATTTAATTTCATCCAATTTTCGTTCTTACCTTGCTAATAAATAATTGATGTCTTATGATGCAGCATCTGATCTCAACAACCAGGAAGAACAGATACATCATTATCTCTATTCTACTAGAAACGTCTGCCCACGACATTGCAAGCATTAGTTCTGCACCTATTTGGTATATGCAATGTAGTTTCTAAGTTATAATAGAATTTGAATCTTGTAGAATGTAACCATATCTATATACAAGAATTTAGCGCCGGCAAAGCCGGCGCCTTATGGACCACTGGGACCAAACCTAAGTATGTGAGATGTGGAAGAAGCATTGATCCTCATGTATTAAGATGTATCCATTGTAGCAAATAGAAACTCAAAAATGCCAAGGAATATTTGTACTGTGTGAAAGTGGTCAACTAAGACGTGCTAACTAAGACGTGCTTGTAATCTTCACAATTTAATGGTTGGGTAAGTGGTCTTGTATTGCGTGTAGTGCGACATTTATGTGCTATAGTGTGTAGTGCATGTTGTGTGTAGTGTATGTGCAACCTATTCTAACTGGAGCATTAAAATGTTAGCTTATAATGAGAGTATGTGTTGCTACTGATTGATCTTTGGTATGCTGGTCTTCAGCTCTATATCCTTCCAATGGCTTAATGCAGATTAATGTGCCATCATATTATTCGTATATCAGTATTTTAATATGATATCGTAACATTTGACTGCACTTTTGCATGAACCTTTTTATTGCGCTTGGCAATGGGAGGATGGATTGGTATGAAGCAATAAAAGTTTTAGAGCCCAGATTCTAAGAAATCCCAGCAAAAGGCAGGTATCTAGCAAAAAGGTTGACATTGCAAAAATACTGAGCTAGCATGAATAGCAATACAAATGGGCTCAAAACACCATTGGGTCTAGTTGTAGAACTGTTTTTCTCAAACCGCTTCATCTTCATTTAACAGATTTCTTGTTTTCTTTGACTACATGTTCGTTTTGCAAACTTGCTATTTTCACCAACAAAAGATGACAGGCAATATCATCCAAGCGATTTATTGATGGATACCTTGCTTCATCTACCGATAGGTGCTTTTGCCTTATACTGCAATTGTCTCTTCCGAGACATATTATGCACGCGCATAACCAGCATGTCATGCACGCTGAACTGATAGCAATCTATGAAAAGATAGTTCTACATAGTTCTATGGGACATCTTATAAAAATCCATGGAAGCATTTAACATCCTCCAGGGAGCCACATTTCACATGCATGATTACTAATGCATGCATGTTCTCTATTTAGAGCTGGATTTCTAGCATGTAAATAAAAAATAAGTGGTCGCCTCATGTACATTGCAGAATTTTGTTTGAAAGAGTTGGAAACATGACATTTAAAAAAATCTGATTGTATTATGACATGTTTTTTTCAAAATAAGTAATCATCGTAGTCCAAGAAACAATACTTCTTTGGGGCATATGTATCTGCAATGCTGCATATGCTATATCTGTAAGCTTTTATTCTAAATGAGTCTTACTTGTGCACAATCTACCAGTTCTGATACTCCCTCCAAACTCTCTCCAACCCATACATAAACAATTAATCCAGATAAAAGTGGCATGATTAATCCTCTTACAAAACCAGCTGTACAATGACTTTAATTGGCAAGGTTAGGCATGGACAAAAACCAGAAAGGTGACAGGCCTGCAGAAAGCAGAAAACCAATTTTAGCAGTTCAAATTTGAAAGGAATCAGGTCGAAAACAGATTGAATAATTCTACTCAAAGATGCAAGGATGGATTTACTTATTAACATCCACTTAGAGATCCAAGGATGGTTTCATTCTGATGCCAAACCCTGGATAAGTTACAAAGAGTAACCAGTCACAATAATTAATAATCTAGCATCAAGTAGTTCGATTTCCCTGAATACAGATTTGAATGCTTCTTGGAGCAAAATGGTAGTCTGTAAATTCCAAATCACTAAGAAGTGCAACAACAGGATGCCTGCATCCTTGATTCATATTGACAGCACAAACTGCATACCAGACGCAGGTTAATCTAGCTTGTCAAGATTTTATCTCCTTTCGCAGCAAATGGCTACTGTACAGCCCTTGCATTTTACATCCTCAAGTCTTTATTTGACCTTTGATAAGCATCTTTCAGATAAGCTAAACTATACATTCAGTATATGGCAGTATGAAACAAAGGTGTACACAACATAGTTCACAAGACTCCATAGAACATGTCATTTTTCTGCCTTATTGACCTTTTAATCTAAAACCAACTCTGGCTTTTCAGAATTATGTGCTTTAGCCCTAAAACAATCATTTCAATTTATGGGAGTATCGAACTATCGTGTACACAACACAACTCAGATGCCTCCATGAAATGAAATAGTAGGAGACAGCTATAGAATATGGCATTTTTCTGCTCTGTAAGCTGTCTAAGCTAAAGCCAATCGGTTGTTTAACCAACACTCACATTCTAATGTGGCTTCAATGTGTAGATCAAATTCGTTCAGATTATCATGATCGGCGTCAATTAATACTTGGCATTTCCTCACAATCACAACATATTTAAGAAGAAATACCTCCTTAAGTCTTTGTTCAATATTTGATAAGCTTGTTTTAGGGAATTTCCAAAACGTCCCCTTTATTCTTGCACAATTTTGTATGACAACACAAAGGCCTGCAATCAAGACCAGTGTGAATCGACCAAATGAATTAGAATGTTATATTCTAACGTTGCAGCTTTCTATTAATAAAAAACCTCACAAATCAATACAAAACACTCTGTATCTGGCCGGAAATAATGGGTAACTTCATGTTTCAGCAGATAAACTATCCTAAAGAATTGCAAGCAGGAATTTTAGTCTATGCAAGTATTTGATAACAATAAATATGCCAAAATATTCTTATGTGCCCAGAATTTTGATGCTAAAAATTAGTTTGGTACAACCCATTGCAAAGCAACACAGTCTTGCAATCTCTGAAAGCTTGAAGGTTGCCATACGGCATGAATTGGCAGTAAATAAATACCTCTGTATTTGTAAGTCCAATGCGCAAATTGTTTCACGCATTCAATGGAACAGTCCTGCAAAGACACAAATTAAACAAACACACGGACTTGGAGCCGAAAGCATCAAGGTATTTTGATGAGGGGCAGACGCAGATCAAAGTTATGATCGGTCAACTCAATTGCCTTATGATCTGCAAAAAAAGAAAGAAAAGAAAAAAGAAGCAACAACACAGCTTTCCGGGCCTAGATATTTCCAAATGCCGAAGTGACAAAATCGCCATAGCTGCTTTTAATCTACACCGACGTTGTTAAACTAGCCTCTGTGGGATGTCAAAATCTTGAGAAGAGCACAAAACTGTATTCACATGCATCAGTCTACATCTCTGGAGGGACGATGATACTTAGAGCTACCATAGCATCAATTTCTGTTCTGTTTGCAGCTAGCTTCTTGGTCTGCACAAGGTTGCTTATTCTAAGAAGCAAATTTGAGGCTTTTGTACCTGATTTAAACCCAAGAACCTTAAAATGGAAGCAAAAATTTACCATTCGTTCGGTCTCGAGAGTCATAAATACATCGGGAATATTCAAGCATCTTGCAGACGAAATTCAGGACAGGGAAAAAAACCTTACCTTTTGGCTTTGTGGAGACCAGAATCACCTCTATTGCCAGAATCTCTTCCATCGGAAAATCGTATCCAGTTATTAGACCTCTCCTTGCTTGCGTTCGCATCAGCTGATTGCATCACATTGCTTTCGTCCCGAATGAAGAGTATCCAAATCTTCAAAAGATGGGGGCGGTCTTATTTTTGTTATTAATAGAAGCTATGGCGAAGGGGAAAGACCCGGTGTTCGGCGGACGGACTACCACGATCATAGAGGATTTCACCATCTAATCCTCATTTTTTAGCAATAGAAGAAAGACCAGCGTTCAGAAGGGTGGGCAGCTATGGCGGAAAGAGCAACAACTGGGCAAGGTAAAGAATTTGGGTACGTCGGATACATAGTTAACGACATGAAAACAATTGTTTAAGGTCACCAGAACTGCACCGTGCTCGGCTTCCCTTGCGCGTGCTCCATGTCTTGCCGGAAAAATACTGCACAAAAACGTAGATAATTCCAAAAACCAATTTTACTCTATATTTTTGCCCGGAAAATAGATATACATAATTCGAAATCGCCATTTTTGGAGCCGGTTTTTTTTTTAATAATTTTATATATAGGAAGGATGGAATGCATAGTGCCTATATCAAAAGTGAATATTTGGCAACGTCATTGATTTGAATTGCTATGAATGCTTGCCATCATCAGTCTACATGTTAAATGTGAACTTCATAGGTGGATTTGATTTTGATCCGATTACAACATTCGACATTGGTTTCTAGAATACAAGAAATTTATCGCGGCAGCCAAGGCCGCCACGAACATTTCTCTTATATTTTCATGTATTAGGCAAGTGACTTCCCTCTAATTAGAACTCTGTTTGCCCTAGATTCTATGAAGATTCTCGTAGGTTCCATAGGAATTCTCCATGATTCTCGTACGATTTCTCTGGGTTCTCCAAGATTCTCTTATGATTTTGTTTGGTTCCCCAAGATTCTATAAAGATTACCCCAAATTCTCTTAAGATTCTGATGCATTTATTAATATTTTATGAAAATTCCCCTAGATTCTCTAAAATTCTATTAAGATCCTCTTAGATGCTCTAACTTTCCTCTAGATTCCCTTAAATACTATGAAGATTCTCCAGTATTATATAAAGGTTCTTCTAGATTCTCAAGGATTCTATGAAGCTTCTTTAGGATTCTCTAAGATTCTATAAGGATTCTTTTAGATTCTCTTAAGATTTGTC
Organism: Isoetes taiwanensis; assembly: GCA_021234155.1. NCBI lineage: Eukaryota > Viridiplantae > Streptophyta > Lycopodiopsida > Isoetales > Isoetaceae > Isoetes > Isoetes taiwanensis. Next base: position 8,208 of record JAJEKV010001007.1, on the reverse strand, counting down.
TAGATTCCTAAAGATTCTCTTAGCAGCCTAAGGCGATTATTAGATGCAACATAGCTGTTATTCCGAAATGTTCGGATGCGAATCTGTTGGTATAGTTGGCATTCCGTGGTTTCAATCCCAGGCAGATACATTCTAATACAAATAACTTCATCAGAAAACCATATCGAAGAAAGGAAGGACTAGTCGGATATGATGCCCTGCTTGCTTCTAGCGATCTGCCATATGCCACAACACCATAGCGACAATGCTTCGTCTGTGGAAAAAATTAGGGGTTTTCAATGGGGACAAATTTGTCCCTTAATTCGACCCCTGGTGATGGACAATGATGCTGGAATGCAAAAATTCATCCACGGCTTGCAAATCCAAATTAGAATCCACACCTTTTGCATCATATTTTGCAAAAGCATCTGCAGGGCTTCTGTGGTAAATCACAGTGCACAGGTCCTCAGAGTTTGCTTGAAGATTAGCAGCCATCGATTTGCTTCCATGGACGATTTGGAGCATGCCTAGTTCCAGCGAAGGGTCTGGGGTTGCACAAGACTGCCATGCATGGAGTGATGGAGTGGCGATGGCTACATCTGCAGCCTAAGCATTGCCCGCGTCAAGGCTTATGCTAAGCAATTGTCCGATTCTGACCAGGGAAGAAGAATGCTTACCAATTTTTTTCTTAGCTCTCGAAGCCCTTTGTAGGTGGTGCAAGAAAGAGTAGAAAGCTTTAGTAATTTTAAGCTTTAAGCATAAAGACCACGACACCTTGACATACAGGCTCTATCCTTTGCCACACGAAGCTCCCAAACACAGAGCTCTTTGAAAACACAGGCCCTTTGCAAACACAAAGCTCCCAAACATAGGAAGGCTATGGTGTTGCTGGTTTCTGCTCCCACATGGGCCAAACCTTCCTTTCCAGTTCCTAGTCCAATAACCTCTAGACCGGGATCAAATCAAGAACAAAGCTCATCTAAGAATATAGACAATTAACTTTGGGCTTCCACACATTGGGCCTTGCTCAAAATCCAGAGCATATGTCGCTTGCAGAGTAAGCAATGTGAAGATTACCACCGAACAAGGGAAAATCCGTCGTCCCCTGTTACGTGTCGACCATCTAATTTTTCTTTTTTTAAGGTTTTAGAAATGAGCCAAAAATTGTACCTGTCAAGTGCCAGGGCTGCTCTCAGCCCAGACATATTAGTTTCTGATTTTGTGCGAACAGAAAACATACTGCCTTATATAGGTATTGATAATAGATGCCAACTTCGTTTCAATAATTATGCAACTTCGTTTCAATATATATACTAGGTGCATAAGTGTGGTGCTATGGTGCATAAGTTTATAGCACTATTTAATAAATTAAAACTTACGATTGGCATAAATTCTTCATTGGACAAGTATACAATATTGTGTTGCCCTAACACACAATAGTTTTTCGAGCTTGATTATAACATAGCCACACTAAAATTGAACCTGCATGCACCACATCCTGGTTCGACAACCTTTGTCGAATCAGTCCTCCTCCTAGGATCGACCTTCAATGCTAAACTTGATATGATGTGACATGGCCGCACTCATTGATGGACCATAAGCAAGAGTGTCTTTTGAATGGTTGCAGATGCCATCAAAGACAAATAGGGTTCTTTTGTCCTATTGTCTAATAGTGCAACTATTTTTGTTCAGAAAATTACAACTATATATACTACAACTATAACTCCATGGTTGGATATAATACAAGTAGTACATGGCTTGCACGAGCTTTTCATGTCTATGTCTAATAACTCTTCAAGTTTGTTGGTTCAATCATTTGTTAGTCTACTCAAAAACATTAATGCACACCTTAACAAAATACATGATTAGCCCTACACGAAAGAATCAGAAATGATATCGTCCACAATTTTAATTGATCCATGAAACATGAATGGAGTGTTATATATTTTTAGAACATTTGCAAGTCACAAACGTTAATGCAATATATCAAATATATCAACCATTTACTCTTGTTCCACTATAAATTTTAACACAAATTGCCCAAAGCCCCCTTTCGAGTTCATATGAATCTAAAGCCGAGCAACGCCGGGCACCATAAGGTTCCCAAAAGATCTTTCTATGGCTTTTTTTAAGGATTGGGTAAGGTCTTTTTTTTTCTTAATGGTTTGGAGTGCCTCTTTTTGTAATGGTTCGATATAATTTTTTTTCCTTTTCTTGGAAATTAGGTTTCTTTCCTTTTTGGTCGCGAGCCTCAGGGTGCCATTCATGCATCCGCCCTGTTGGAGCCGCATGTGGCTGCAGCAGTTTTGCCGGAATTGGCTGGGTTCCTTCTAGTTTTGTGCAGGGTGTGGAGATGGCGTTTGCTATCTGCTACATCTGGGTTTGTCATCTACTGCATCTATTGCGGGATTCGCCATTATCTGGGCCGGATTTTGTCTTGGGTAGCATGGCTCCTGGATTTGGCTGCAGCCAGAATAGAATAGAATGGGCCAGAGAGCCCATGCCTAGGTAGGTTACTGGTAAAGCGTTTACCGGGGTTCAACTCCCCGACCAATGGATCCTTCTGTGTAGCCATGACTGTGTTCTTCGAACGATTTTCCTTCAAACGATCTTGCTTCCACCAACAGACGATTTTCCTTGCTTGGTTTAAACTTTTATTCGGGATTTCTTTCTGGATTTCCGTGTGTTAGTTATGTTCTTATTTCAGGCCGGATCAGCCGTATCTGTGCTTTCTCTGTTTGCCTGCCTCTGTGTGATGTGCCACAATGGGTTCACTAGATTATGTTATCCACGTCATCTAATGGTTTTAATTGTATGTAATTTATTGCATTCAATGGTTAACTTTAAACAAGGTGCTACGCACGGAGGGTTGCCCTCCGTGGCCGGAGGTTGAGGTGGCTTAAATTGTACTTGAAAGTTATGTTTTTATAATCAATCAAAATTGCTATTTTAGAATATTATCATTTTGTGAAGATGCTATTTTAGAATATTATCATTTTGTGAAGATGATGGTACCCATTTGCATCACTAACTCCTCCTTTTGCATTCCATGATATCACATTGGGGCTTTTAGAAATGTTGACCGCCCTCTCTGCTTCTTCTGAGTTCCCACATTGGCATACATCTACTTATCTACTTATCTACTTATAACTTAAAATGTTTTTGCCCTTTCTCTCTCACGCCGGTGTGCCCTTTCCGGCTCCCAAAACTCACGCTTTTTCCGGCAAAAAGCGTTTTCCGACTATTTTCTCTCTTCTTTTCGGTTTTACGGCATCAACTTTCTCTCTCACAGGTGTGGGGGTGCGGGTGGGTTAACGCAAAGACGGCGGCCGAGTTCGCCAAAGCTTGATTTTGCAAGGCCACCGGTTCCCTCTTTGCTGGGTGGGTTGTGTCTATGCGTTACATGGGCATGGCATTTCCAACCCTCATGCATTGTGCGTGGAGAGGCGATGGAGAAACTTCTCATTCGGCTTTTTCTTTCTTAACTGATTATTTTTCCCTCCACCGGGTGGGCGGTGGGGCGGTGGTTTTACCGTTACGGTAGAGAGGATAATATGGCGGAGGATTCTCCTCCCCGCCTTTTCGTCATTTTTGGTGGAGTCTAAATCTTAGAGCAAATGGCGTGAACAAGTCTTTTGAGCTATTATCCATCGCCCGGACATTTTTTTTTTTTCGGGTGCCATAGCCGAGAGCGGATGGAGCTCATATTTTGGAACGGGCGCTTGAGCTTGAGCTGGAGCTTGGAGTAGTTAGAAGTCAAGGTATCAAGGCGAGCTTGGAGCCGAGATTTGAGGATAGAGCATGAGGCTCGAGCCGTTAGAGTCATGAAGCAACAAGGTAAATCCATGAATCCTAGAACGTTTTTGCTCGAGATTTTTAACATACTTTAACAGTTAGTGGTCTCGATTATCCGGCAGAGCTTGGAGCCGAGACTTGAGGCCGAGCCCGAGCTTGGAGACATTAGTAACTCCCGGAAAAAGAGCTTAGGGAAATAATATTGGGCAGATAGGGCAGCTAACGCCAGCGGACAATTTAACATGGCGAGAACTAACAGGAAAACTGCGGCCAGGCAAGCCCATTTTTCAAACCGAACCGCGCATCGGGCGGGCAAGTGTATTCTCAAACGTAGTTGCATGGAGACTTCGTTCAGAAAATATCGAAGAAGAAAAAAAATCGAGATACAAGCCTTTCCTCAAGCATCTCCACAAAGAAATTAGTTGGTTGCCTTCGTTTAGCCCTTTAATCCGGAAAGGTTTTCCTCTACTTCCCCGTAATTTTTAGCTTCTAGAAACCTTCATATCGTGGCTCATTGCCTCGGCTTGAAGTGAAGACCTATGAATTATTCCCAAGGCAATGCTTCTATGCTTATGTATTGATGTTTTTTTGGTGCGTGGCTTCTTGCGTGGAAAGCTTTTACAGCTCTTGGTTGCATCGGGAAAATTTGATTCTCGTAACCTTTTATAAATACTTGCTTTGGTCTTTAGATCTAAATTCTAAATCGCAGGGCACAACGGTGGAGCCATGGAGCTTGGAGCAATTAATTTTCTCCTATTTGGCTTGTGGTCGCGGCGCCTCTCTCTGTAAGTCTTTGCTTCATGCTTTCCCATTTTATTTTGATTGCTTTGCGTTGATGCTCATGATTAATTTCACCGGGCGGACTTAGAGACTCTATTATAACATTATAACAGTTTTTAACGTGATTTCGGGGGCACCTCCTCAAATCTGCTTGCAAAATACTACCCAAGGATGAGAGTGTCACCACATATTTGTGTTAGCCCTAGCAAACCGCTTATTTAAGGATCTACAAACATCATTATTTACTACGCTACTCTCAAACCAGGAACTACCTCTACCATTGTGTTTGCTAAACTACGAGGTTAAATATAGGGGCAAGCTTCGAATCTCTCCCTTTGAGTAAGATTTTATTTTTGTTTTCCTTTCTGAATTGGTAGCTTTTCTCATGAGGTATGCTTGATTAGAAACAAAAGCCCAATAGTGAGAGCATTCAGCCAGAGACTTTCGCGATGGTGAAGGAGTGGACCTCGACTTACGATAATGTTGCCTAGATGAGAAGGTTTCAAAAACTTGGATCTCAAGATTTAAGAGGATCAATCTGCTGCCATAGAAAAGGAACCGCATTCTTGATTCTTCTTCTTTTTCAGCTCGTGCCATTGCTAAATCATTGTGTCTTTTTATGTATGTGCGGGTGTAATACAATGATTTAAGGAAGTCGGAGATGACATTTTCGTGAAGCTACACAAGGATACGACATGGACATTTCGAGCTATATATGGTTTGATCTAATCCTCAAGGGCACGAAGAGCATTCCTATATGCTTGAAGCATTTTGATGTATTTTAAGTTGCACATCCGAAGTTTAACGAACTAAGTAATATTAGATGGATTTAGGGTTCTTTATTTGAATTCTGACTTGCATTTCAAGGATGTTTTCCATTTTATTACTTAGGCAAATATGATAAATTACATGTCTTTTAGAGGTGCTTTGTGTTAAAGCGGTAAGCATGAATCAATCTGAGTAGCATTTTCTCTCTTTTCGGTTTTTGTCTTATACTCGAAGCGCCAAGTCTAAAAGCTTCTTTTTTATTGAGTTACGTATTAACGTGCAAAGGCTGCAAGTTACGTATTGATTTTCCTTCTTTATATGCATTCTCGTGCGGTGATTTTTGACAGGGGTTAATCCATGCCCTATCCGGCTTCCTCTTTGAAATGGTCTCTTATATCATTTTTCGAACCCTTGCTCTATCTTCCCACCTACGGTTCGCGGTTTGTGCATTATGTCCTTTTGAGTCGCATCGGGTGAGCTTTTGCTATCTACTTATTAAAATTCATGGTGCTGTTCGATGATCCTATTTCTCTTTTTTTTTCATTCCCTTGATATCTTATAGTAGGTGCCCCATAGGATGTCAACGGTGATAGCATGTTTTTTTTCTCTTTTATATCATATTATTGCTAACATCGGTTCAAGTACTATGTCAAAGTATTGCCCTCTTCAAATTCAATGTGCATATATCATTACATTAAATATGTCTATGGATGGATCCGTAGGTCTAAAAGTTGGAAATGGCCTAGCATGTATCTAGAATCATTATTAAAAGCGTGAAAAGCTTTCATATGTAGGATTTTGTTCAAATGATAGCTGTTAATTGGGCTTTGAATTTTGTTGCTTGCCGGTTGTCACATGCTTCTTTTGTATTGCATCATAACCGATCCGTAGAGTTGCATGCATAAATGTTTCAGCGTAAGGGAAGTTTTTGCAAGCTACTTATTTAGGGTCTACATTCACTTGATTACTCTTGCAAAGAGCAAATTAGGTGGAAAAAGAAAGACATTAGTCTAACGCCCATAGCGAGTCTATAAGTCGTGTTGAATCATCTCTTGATTGCCCAAAGAATTGCATAATCTCGCCTTACATCATGCACAAGGTTAGTCATTTCTATTTACTTAAAAGTATTTTTTGCCTCATGACTCATTTATTTTCATTGCTCTTGCTTACATTTACGATTTGCAGATCCCATCAAATAATTGATAGTCATTCATTTGCTTTCGGATTACAATGTCATTGGAATATGATTACTATGGGGATATGGGTTCATTATATGCAGCATCATGTTTGGTGCATATAAGGTATTTCCACCAAACATGTTACATGTGTTATATGATAAATGTCCATCCCTTAAGAAATAAAACCACCACCATCAAGACGATGAGAATCCAAGAACAATGTCTTATGTTGGGCTCATGGCATAGAAGTTTGACTAATTACGTTGCAAAAGTATAATGACTTTGTAAAACATTGAGTAGGAAAATGTAGCCCTTACCCCCAAAAGGATAAACCTAAATTGTCACGGTCTGCAAGATGAACATCCTAGAAAAATGTTATTTAAGGCCAGAAGAGTGCATCTATTAGATGCCCTCAGTGTTATTTGCACGCCCTTAAAAACACACAACCTCTACTTTCCAATGACATTATGAGTGCGTCCTCAAAATATAACTCCCTCTTTCACCTATGCCATACCATACAACTCTTTGTTAAGCCATTTAACTTTTTGTTTACTTTAGAGATGATTTATCCTATTTCATGTAGAGCCTTGAGAATTGGATTGAATTGGTTTTTAACGTGCTCAGAGACCAATTGATCTATAGGACAAAAATACAATATGTAGCAATAAATGCCAAATAGTAGGTGCACATAGCCGTACAAACTTTACTACTAGGAACATTTGTACTACTAGGAACATTTGCTAAGACTCCCACACAGATAATAAGTGAAATGTACATATACAAGTAATACCAAAGAAGCAATAATCAATGACTCACACATGCATTTCAGTTTTACCTCGGCTAAGATGTTATCTGTAGGAGAAGTGAGGATATTACGAGCATAAAAAAAAGTACAACATTAGGCCCTTGGTGATGTGCATCGTGTGGAGATGTATATTTTGAGTTCCATCATGAATTAAAAGTACGCCAATGATTTGTGTTTTACATTTCTATACCTATTTTTTGATGATGTACTTAACTACTTCTAAGGGTGGCATTGGGTGACATTTTGAGCATAAGTTTTGGATCTGTCTTTCCACGCTTTTAGGTGTTTAGAGGTAAATCAAGTGCCCCCATATTCTCTAAAAGCATTGCTTTCTCTTGGGAATCTATAAATGCAAAGTTAATACATTGATGATAATCGTCATTAGATAATCTCAATAACAAAAATAATTACAAAAAGCAAATAATGTCTATTCCTGCGAATATCAAGATGTGCTATTGACGGAAGTTGCACATATGAACCTTAACGCCCAAGTAAACACACATGCCAAAACATTAGCCCGGCAACGCGGGGCACACGTTTACTAGTCTACTTACTTAAAAAGTTTTTGCACTTTCTCTCTCACGCCGGTGTGCCCTTTCCGGCTCCCAAAACTCACGCTTTTTCCGGCCAAAACGCTTTTTTCCGGCCAAAACGCTTCTTCCAACATTTTGTTTTTCTTCTCTTCATTTTTTCGGCAGCGACTTTCTCTCTCCTGGGTGTGGGCGGTGCCCGTCTGTTAACGCAACAGCATTGCGGCTAGAGTTCACCAAAGCATAGCACAAGAAAGCTTGGATTTTGCAAGGCCACCGGTTCTGCAAAATCTACTGATTTCTTTCGATCTTCAAGAGGTTTGATTCTACTTCTAATCCTTGCCGTTTACAGCTCCTGTGTTGCTCATGGAAG
>JAJEKV010001006.1:0-49339 GCA_021234155.1 Isoetes taiwanensis | reverse complement strand
ATGGTAGAAGAATGTATGTCTGACAAATACATCTGGCTGCGCATATTAGAGGATAATGATGGTTGACATTCTTATACATCTTAATATTATTTTGTCTTCAATATTTCAGCGCTAAATTTCTACCATGCAATGCTAATACGGATCTGAGATTCAAAAATGGATAGAGTGACATTTTCATCATTCAAAAAAAGGAAAAGCCCCATTACTATCCACACTACTATCAGTAAACCTGGAGAGACATTATAAACCAACTTGATTAACAGAACTTTCGACAATGGGTTTGATCAATCCTATGCAGACAACCAGCTTAAAAACTTATTTCGATCATCTACTTATAAGTGTACATCTAGTAAGGGGTTTGTATACACCATTATTGGGAAGCTTGCGATCTCCTATCGCCTACCGCGATTGCATTCCCCACAAAGGATGGAAATCATCGTTCTTTTGTAGCTCCATTTTAGCCGCATGTTCAATTCACGTAAGATAAATTAGCAAATTGAGGAAATAACAGAATATTCGGGCTCAGGTGGTAGTGAAGTTAAAATTTGCTTGGGGAACATTGAAGAGAGCGGCCAACAACATGTTTGTTGTGACAATCAAAAGTTGGGGCCCTCAAATTACTTTTTGCTAGAAGTCGATGATTATCTTTCATTGGATCTTGAATGCACATATCCACGAACATCCATTGAAGTTGATGAGGTTCAAAAAGGTACATTATAGAACCCAAGCATGTATGGAGAGAAGAAGGCGATGGGTTGTAGCTCTAGGTATATGTCTGCCAACAACATTCAATTATAATAGGCACTCTAAATTCTTAAAACATCTAAATACCTAGAAATATGGCAACATAATAGCTAAAACAATCATACATAAACATTTTACATCTTTTTGCATTTCAAGTAAAACAAAAAAAAAAAGGGTTAAATTTGATATCTTCGATCAACATTATAGATGCGGGGAATGACAAATATTGAGGGATTTATCTAAGTTTTATGTTTATGCGAGCGTACCCAACAAATAACTCTGACACTAAATATCACGGACACCCCATTTGCACCAAAGCGACCCGTCATTTCAATTCAAGTTGTCTTTAAAATCACATACATGTCAATCACACACAAAAAAGGTCCATCAGCGGATAAAAATATTTTTGTCGAGAGGGAGACTTAAAAGCAGAAAATCATTCTCTCTGGATTATTAAAACACTTGAATCTAAGCTATCTTTGTTTGCAAATTGAAGCCTCTTAAGTATTAACCGAAGCGTCTAATAGAAAGGGCCCAATTATATAAATGATCCATTTTAACTGGAGGAAACCAAGGGGCGAGAAATAACATAAGAGATATGGCGGTAGATTGAGCTTTCTAGATGCATCTTGCAGAAGTAAACAATGCAAAAGCTTTATAGAATTTTTATGCAAGCTTTGTTGTCAATATTGGATCTCAAATATGCCATGTCATTCTGGTCCTTTCCTAAAAGCAACGCATCATAAGCTGGAGCTTTCATGCAATATCTCTCCTCTAGGATCTACTACTACCAATCGTGGCATGCACGCTATCATTGGAAATTATGGAACCCTCAATAAACCACATCCACAAATCTTTGTTCCTCGGCCTCCCCATAGAACCATAGCACTTCTCTCTTTTTTTTTTTTTTTTTTTTTTTTTGTGGTTCCTCTGCTTTCTCAATCCTATTTTTTGGTTTCCATGCTGGGCTCACAATTTTCTGATTCAAGAAAAGTTCAACCATTACGTAGAAACATTGATTGCGTCTTTGCAACAACATGCAGTGCAACCAACACATAACAACTATTGACATTAACAACCAACACATAACTACCATTGACATTAACTAATACAACCATTGGGTCCAACACATTTAAATTAAAATCCCCCTTAAACCCCCTTTGGTTTGGGTGCATATTCTACGGGGGTGACTTGAGCGAACTTTGGATAGGGATATTCACCCCTTATTCCTTAATCTACACCCGTGCGTAAAAGTTCCTAGTTTGTGGGGTATGCAAGTACAAAATTTGCTATCTTGTATAACAAGATTAGCAAAATACTATAAGATTTCAAGTGGAATACTATATGGTGTTGATTTAAATGGTGCAAAATCACGATTATGAGGGCTCTCGCTGCCCTCGTCACCCGTGTGAATATGCACCCAAACCAAAGGGAATTTAAGGGGATTTTAGTAAAATGTGTTGAACCCTATATGTTAATAATATGTCAATAGTAGACATGTGTTGATTGTTATAATGTGAGCCACATATGTTGGATGTTGGGTTTGTGTTGCAAAAAAATTTTTTGGCCCCTTCGGGGCCTTAGGGACGTCACCCACCTGTGGTGTGACACAAATTTTTAGAATTCAAACCCAGAAAAAAACTAGAATTCATTTGAGGCTTTCATCACGTAGCTTTTTGAATTTCATCACAATAAAACAAATAGAACATAAGTAAAAGTTACCATAAAGATAGAAGCAGATTGATCCCATTATTAGAAAGTCATAAAGTTTGCAACACCCATACACAAACATTTTTCAAGCTGAGGTTTAACGGCACCTTTGGCCTCCATGGATTCTTGTGGTGAGAAACCAAAGTGGGAAACTTTTCTGCTTTTAGCACAAAGGATCTAGAAGCCTCAAAATCTAAAATGCATGGTAATTTTTGCAAGCTTTATTCGGATGAGCCATAAAACAATATCCAATAAGCGCAATCCACATATTAATTAGGTAGGATATGAAGCCTACCAAACCCGGCCGAAAACTTGCTGTTTTTAGCATAGATAACAACCAAACATATCCATATCATAGACTATCAAAAGATCTCGGAGAGAGCTTTCCAGCATAATAAAAATCATCTCAAGCGAGCTACGGATCAAAGTTATGATAAGAAATGTGTTGCCGTGAGAACCGCACTACATGCGCCCTTCAAGCCCTTGATGTGCCATTATGCACCACACACACAAAAAGAGGGCTTTTGTTATGAGTCATTGGTTGTTGACCATTATGCACCACACGCACAAAAAAGGGGCTTTTGTTGTGAGCCATTGGTTGTTGACCATTGGAAAAAAAAAAGGCTAAAATCAATGTCTTCGAAATGGTGCACTCTAGATGTACGCATTAGTACATCCATTTGAATACATTACGAAATCATTGGAAAACCTTAGTGAAAAGCGTACAAAAACACAAAGAAAACCCCCCGGAACATGAAAACCTCTGCAAGACAAAGATTCAAAGAATTTAGATTCCTCCTTGTGAGAGTACAGAAAAAATCATGCAAGTGCTTTCAGCATCATTCAGTATGCAGATGTTGCAAAGAGCATTCTTTGTAAAAAGCAAGAGCAATTCCTAGTATATATAAATGCATGAACCTGACCATCATGATCTTCGGATGTTAACTGTAAGGCATATTAATGTAGATATTCTGCAGTTCATTAGTTCTTGGCTATGCCGATTGATTCATCATCAGAGGCCACCTCCAGACCCAAAATTTCAGAGCCGGAATCCAGTGGGCATGTTGGAATATTTCACATGGAAAGGAAATATCTGGAAGGGGAAAAGGCTGGGATGTTAAAGTGGTTACTGAGAATACGCAGAAATTTTCTTGTCTTGCTATTGCATCATGCAGATTTAGCATGCACGTATGAGGTGCCTGCAGCAAAGGAAAAAGTAACTTTAGTGCAGATGTGGTCATTGCATTTTCTAACCTAGTTCTCGCATGTGCGTTCTATGCATCCAGTGTGGGTAATAATGAGCATTGAAGACTAATCTATAAATTCCGGCATAGGCAACCTCCGCTACTTCAATTTGAAAGCAACAACTTTTACATCCTTTCCAAAATTTGATTAGGATATTCTTTGGATAGACTAAGGCCCTTTTTCCACAGCAGTCTCATTTTGTGGCTGTCACATTTTTATAAGACACCCTTTTGGGCTCCATGTCACCTCCATGTCATCTATAGGACATGTCTTAAAAAATCAGTTTTCCATTACTTAAATATAAGACACATACTTATAATATAAGACATGTCTTATCATTTCATTTTCCACAACTATGCCGGAATGCATTCTGACGCATAAGAATTTACCTGCTGAGTGAGCAAGGGTACTCCTCCAATTTGACCAGGAGTCCATATATGCTCTTTACAAGATCACGGGTTTATAGCCCTCGATCCGACTTCGCGAATAATAGCCTCTGCATTGAATTGAATTGATTTTTTTAATGCGTAAGAATTGGAAACAAAGCCGCCGTGACTTAGAAATTAAGTATTACAAGCCCGTTGCCCCAAAGATTTATCGATCGAACTTATGGAGTTGGATACGATGGGAAAAAGAGGCAATGGCTTTGATAAACAAAAGAAACAACCACGCTGGAAAGAATAAAGAAGAACACATAGAGTTCGGATTTTCACTACACGAGTTCCATTTTTCACAGAGTTCGATTTTCACTACCCATTCCAGCCATACTACAAGTTTTCGGTTTGGATTTATTGAACCAACCCAAACTGCAAGTTTCGGACCGGTTCTTTGCAAAGAAACCAAAAAAATGCTACAGTGCCTTGCAAACCGGATCATAGTAGAATCTGCAGCAAGCTTTGGCCTTCAAATTTCGGCCTGCACCAAAGTGTTTTCGACCTATTTCATGTTTGGAGTTCAAATAGATTCGGTGATGCTTGATTCCGCCATTCTGGCGATTCGAAATGTTTTAGTCGATTACGGCGTGCAACGTTTCTTCTCGCTTCATTATTTTTGGGACATCCTAAGTATCGCGGCAAAGACGTGCTCCAATTGGTTAGCTTTTGTTGTCTTATTTTCTGGCGGGGGGTTTCCCCCGGAAGAAAATAAGACTCCAAAGTTGTACGGATTTGATATGCGACATGTCTTAAAAGTGTTAATGGAAAAACCACCATGTCTTATATGCTTATGTGGCCCAATCATATCTCCATAAATATAAGACATTAGTGTCATGGAAAAAGGGCCTAAGCTATAGATATAGAAACAAATGGACAGAAAAATTCAAATGAAATGATATACAAAAACAAAGTCATCTCCTTGCTCCAGTGGTAGGACTTGACATGATCAGCGAGCTCTCAATTGGCACACGAACAGGAGATGAGGAGGCTTTGTCGGACCACTATCCACTTTATGTCACTTTGGATTGGGAGCACTCACAAGTAAGCGCAATCACAGAGTAGAAACCATCGGGGTTGAGATACACCCCGACTACCGAAAGCAAAGCGTAATATGAGTGCAGGTGTTGAACGTGACTCTGGAGGATTGATGCCCTTTGCACGTTCACGTGATAGGTGGGAATGGCTTGTAAACGCCTTACTCCCGCGGCTAGTGCATGCTGCGGCGAGGGGATCGCTTCCTTGAATGGACACCGCTTGCGGTTCCTCGGAATCCCCCGGTTTGATGGCGAGGTGCAAGGCTCTAAAGACCCAACTACGCCTGCCTCACCGTGATCCACGATTCGCGGCAAAGGGCCATTGAGACTATAGAGCATTCTTGAAATCCAAAAAGCATCGCGACATTGCGGGGCTCCCAGCGTGGCGCATGTTTGATTTGTTGATGATCGAGCGAAAGCCTTACGGCGTAGGGGTGTTGCGCAAGAGGCATCAACCACCGGCAATAATACCGTAGACCAGGTGGATGCATCGCTTTGGAGGAGGTATGATCCCTCGAGTAGCTGGCGGGGTTCGGTCGTAGGGAGAAATGCCGCAACTCACGGAGGAAGACATCCAACAGGGCCTTAGACACGGCTAATGGCAAAGCGAAGGACTTCGCGGGGGACTTCCGAAGTTATTGAAATGGGGTGGGCCAGGCTTTGCTAGGGCCTCCGGCGGCGATCATTAACCGTGCCATAAGGGAGGGCCTCCCGAGAGTGGATGGTTAGCAAGGTCACCCCAATTCATAAGGCGATGTAATAAAGGATGATTCGGCCGAACTACCTTTGATCATGGTGAGCCCATTACTACCGCAAAAACTTTTAGCGGTGTGGTGGAGAAGAAGTTAACTTTCGATTAGGTTTGAGGAAGCCGGAGTCGCGTCTTGATTGGCGGCGGGGTTTTAAGCCACTCCCTGTCGACCATATATTCACTCTCGCAATCCCTTATGGAAGCTACTACTTGTCTGTGCGTGACTTTATCTTCTTTGTTTTCGTAGATTTCAAGACGGCATATGATCACGGTCCCTCGGGACTTTGTTGTGGCAAAGCATTCTGGTGCATGCCCCAGGGACTTACAAAATGCCATCTATAGACTCTATGATGGGATATATGCCGATTGCATCGATCGCCGATTGCTAGCACCATAGGGGTTAAACAGGATGTCCGCTTATCTCCAACGCTTTTGGTCTCTACATTGACAAGTTGGAGACTCGATGCAAGAACATGGGGTCGCGCGCAGCTACGAGGCATATAAAGATAAGGCAATTGCTCTATCGCGAGGCGATGTAGACTTGCTATCCCATACAGCCGGAGTATGCGGCGGCATTTGGGCGCTCTTAGTGGGTTACTGGCGGACACAGCGGGGAATGACGGTGAACCCGCAGAAAACTAAGCTCCCAGGCAGTCCTCTCCTCGCAAACATGATATCCCGATCTCTATTACGAGGCGATTTTAAGGTGGATGTTGTAAGGACCTTCAAGTATCGAATCGACTTTTTTAACGCTAGCATGTTATGGGATGATGTGGTGGAAAGAAAGGCCAGCCTTGCGGGATGGAAAAGCCCTCAGATGCTATGCGTAATAGCCGCTACACTGAGGGAATGACCTATGTGACTGGGCACGTGAGCACACTGCTCGTGAGCACTGAACCCGAACATTGTTGTTGTATGGGGTAGAGGTCCGGGGTCTAGCAATTAGCAAGAACACACAGGATAAGCTAGAGAGAGTGCAAAAGGCCTTCTTAACATACTGATCTAGGTATCAAGGACCGCGGTGCCTTGTCGGATTTTTTGCTATATGAGGGGCGGGTTAAGCCCCCGCAACATTCCGCTATCTTGAGACATCTTGCATCGGCATGGATGCACAACGCCTTCCCCCGAGGGCTTTGTTATTGGCACAAGAGCCACAACGACTGAAGAGGGTATGGCAGGATAATCGGGGGTGGTTATTCGCGTGGTCTATAGACTACCAGCGGGGTGCACGGCTATGCGATGCCGAGGGGCGGGCTGCACACCTCGAATGGCGCTTTGCCACCACTTTCGTAGAGGATGCGGCCACTGTCAAAGCCTAAAACATGAAAGCACTACCACACGCAAGTTAATCCAACACCGAACATGACCCACACCATTGCATTTGAAAGCCGCATATATCTATGAAGAAAAATCCAGAGCTATTGCCTCCATGAGGACGGGTCCCATCATCTCCAATTGAAAGCAGTCGCTTGGACTACGATGGAGGCGAGAATCTCCCCATGAGAGAATATGCCGGTGTTGCCACATGCCGACAAGAGGATGAGCACTATGCTCGCAAGAGTGTCCAGCATATACGCATATCCGGAAGCAACACATGCTGATCTTAGATGCTCGAGGCAATCACGATCAATTGGGTCGGGTGACGCCAATGGTTGCACGCCTCGCATCCTACATTTTGCAAGTCTCTACCGCCGAGAGAATCCCTTACGGGACAAGGGGATCCGAGAGCCTACTACTAGGGTTTTTCCTCCCATGTGGGGTTTTTCATCCCAAGTAGGGGACACATTGTATAGTAGCATTTGTCTTTTTTTTGGTGTGGTTTTATCTCAGTTAATGTACCGTGATGTACCGCCTCATAGGTCAAGTTTGGCCTCCGCGGACGTTAAAATATACTTCCTTCCTTCCTTCCTTCCTTCTCTGGAACCTTAGCTGTGTGGAGTCGAAATTCACCAGAAAGAAATTGGAGCATCCCCAACTCTGATTGAGCTCTGAATTTCCACTTAAAGTCTCTGAAGCTGGTTCACAAAAATAAGAAACCTAAGAAAATGCCGTATATTAAAACACACTATTGTTGTAACTCCACGGCCAGCACCTATACCATGCTCTGACGTGATTATCTGGCATAAGAGAATCATGAGCATAGGTCTAGATAGAGCATCTACTAACCCCCCCAAAAAATGAAGAGCCCGAACAATAGACTAAACTTCTTGGTTTATACTCTCTCCATAAAAAAGAAGTCCACGAAATTGCCCATCCAAAATAGGGCTTCTTCCACGGCAAGCAATCACATGCAAGCACCACAATCCCTTGTGGATCCATAAACTTGAAGGATGCCAAAAGGAAGAAGGACGGAGCTAGAGGTTCCTTCAAGATAAAGATAACAATAAATCTATAAAGCAAAACTTGGCTTTCTTTAGAGAACATTCAGTAAGAGATGATCCCAGTACGAAATAAAATGCAAGACTTTTACCATTGTCATGGGGTGCCTGCGGCAATGAAGGTGGTCTTTAAATATAGCCATGAATGGTAGAATCGAATTCTCATGTTGCAGAATCACGTGCGGTTATAATGGACAACTTAGATCCCCAGGTTAATCTGCATAAAGCAAAGGATTCTGAAAATGAAAATGAAAATGAGTTACAAAGTGCATGTGCATGTGGGCTTACTATCCAAAACCATCTGCATAAAACAAAGGATTCAGAAAACACTACAGAATTAAACACATCCGATATGCTTCCAGTATACATTAACTTCCTCTAGCAATGCCATCAAGTAGCAGCAGTATATCCACATATAACCAAATCTTTCAGCCGAGCCCCAAATTCGGAGTGGGTTTTGAGATCTTTTGCCTTGGCAACAATGTTGATGGGCGACATTCTGATTGAAATATGCGGGATCATGACGATGAAATGCCTTATCCATGAGGACAAAATTACAGGATGTGTCCAATGAAACTACCCCAGCAAGTCTTGTAGATCTCCCTAGTACCTGCTGTGAAGATTCTGCAATGTCTTCTGTTGGAAATGCTCCTCGTTTATAATGATTAAGAATGACATGGTATTTCGAAATTAGGGGATGTCTTGCAACCTATTGCCTGTTCTCAGTTAGATTATTGTAATGGTAGTCAATTCCAGTATTTTTGGGTTTTGGTCTTTTCATTGTTTATTCCTCCGTGATAATGGGCTGCCAGGTTGTGCATTTCACTTGTTGGGTAAAGTATAGAAGAACTTTTTTATGTTTCAAATCTTTATATGCTGACTTTCAGCATGTTCTACAGATTGCATAGTCTGGGGGATGGAGAATGATATGTTTGATAAAGCTTTGAATTTGGAAAGTGACACCTTTCAAGAGGGGTTTGAGGATGGAGTGCAGGCAGGGAGGCAAACTGGCATAGATGAGGGCAGAGAAGTTGGCTTAAGGAATGGATTTGAGTTAGGGGAAGAGATTGGATTTTATAATGGATGCACACAAGTTTGGAAGGCTGTTATTGACAAAGATGCACATGCATTTTCAACAAGATGCGGTAAAACCATTTTAAGATTTGATGAGCTGTTGCAAGCTTTTCCACTGCTGGAACCCCAAGAGGAGAGCCACAGTGACATGTTAGACATTCTTCGGTCGAAGTTTCGGGCAATTATATCAATGCTCTCTGTGCATCCGACTTACGATGGATATGCAGGTACTTTTAATGAACAATCATTCTAAGGCAACAGCTTAATTTCTAGCTATCCAAAAAGGGCCACCTAAATTAGATTTTTATGTTTAACTTCCAACTAAAGACCAGTATTGAAAACGTGACAGAATTACCTGGATTTTGGTAATGCTTCGGCTGCTTACCCCGTTGACAGCCACACAGCCATATAATATGGTCCATGACTATTATGCCATTACTGAATTATATTTTTCTGGTGGATTGTAATCCAAATTCGTTTCAATATTGAGCATCAATCCGACATGCAGGCTCTGAAGCTGAAAATATTACAGCTCTTTCGGTTCTGATATAATCACATGCCATGTGGCCCAATTCAGCTTGGTTGCTACCCTCACCCTCCAATTGTTTATGCCCTTAACCTTTTAAGAAAATATATTTGATGCCCCACAATCACTCGGCACCCATTCTTATCTTCTAAGGTGAGATAATTGTGTAAATGCATAACATCCAGGATGGAGAGCTAATGAACTAACCATATTCTAATATCTACAATGTAGTGTACCACCCTCGGATGTACATGCTTTAAGTTTTGTGTGAATATATTTGAATGAGTGTAAATTAAGAACTAATACCAAACAACTATACTAGCTCACTATGATAATGGACTACAATCGTTTTTTGCATTAAAATAGACACAATGGGCGATAAACAAACAAAAATTTCTTATACGAATAATATTTACATGTCTGCTTCTACAAAAGCACATGTTGTATGAGATTTTCCAAGAGCAACATATTGAAGAGCTCGCTTTGGTGAGCACGACCACTTGGCTCAATTTGGAAGCACTGCAATAAGATAAATCACACAGACGATTGAAAACATGTATAAAGAACAAATGTTGTTATAGTGCATCTTTCATTTATTTGTTTTTTATGCCACTGACAAGCAGAATGAATAGATGGCCAATTTTATTATGGAAATGCCCTTAAGGTGTTGTGCACCATTTCAAGTCCGGCAATGTATTTGTTGTTTTAAGTTGTCTTTAGTTGGATGTGTTAGTTTTGTATCTATTAGGAGTCCAAGAAAGTACCAAACACTGGGTGGCTTGAATAAGGTCTTAAACATTATATTAAAATTTGGATGCTAAAGAACAACAAATTGGTAGCCAAAAATATTTTTTAACACCAGAAGTACCAAGGATGGAGGTTTCTGGTTTTGTAACATTATTTCTAGAAATAGGGCTTGCACACTTGACACTCAAAGAAATCTCTTTTACCATATGTTTAGCCATATTGGAAGCACACATACCTATGGCGGCATTGAAAGCCTAGGCTACACTTCAAAAACTCAGGCTCTATTCCAGCATTTGACCAATCCAAGTTCTTAAGCTACTTTGCAATAGCTACAAAGCAAGTAAAAGGATTTGCCCTTTTCTTTTTTTTTTTGGACCGGTCGCTGGGAAATGGACTACAGCTTGATGCTTGAGCCCATGCCCAAGAAAAATGGAAATTCATAAATGCCCTTCAGGGAAAATTTTAAGGGGCCTATAATTTTTTGTAAGTATAAACAACTGGCCATTCCTCGTAAAATATGTCCACAAAAGTGTAGCCTGAATTGGCCATTTTTCCTATTATTTTCTAACGTGGTTGCAACTCAAATGGCGATTTTTCAAGCAAACACGTAATTATGTAGAGCCCAAATGGCAATTTTTTAATAAAGTCTTATTAACTTTAGAGCTAGTTTCCAAAACATTAAAAAGTCCCAAATTTCAAGCCCCTTATAAATGTTTAAAATTATGTCTGAAGTACTACAATGACTTAAATGACATAAACAATGTTTTCGATCTCAAGGCATAAATAATAGGGAATGTGAAATAAGGCTTCTATTGCCATGAACATGGCAATAAAATTTACTCTAGCTCATGACATGCCATATGGGATTGGCACATTTAATAGGATGCCAATAAATTGCTAAAAATAACATTAGTCAGAGTAGTGCGAACATGAAACAAATTGCTAAGATATTTACATTATCATTCTAAAATTTTGCTAGGAAAGTTGTTGTGATGAGAAAATTATTGTAATGGTGGATAGAAAAGTACACCTATGTGATTGCATGGTCATGGTGTATGAAGAGATTCCGAGCTTAAAGTGCAAAGTTAGTTCTTGCATCCAAACATATGTACACATAATAGAATAGAATAGAATAGAATAGAATAGGATAAGCACCTAACATAATGTAGTAGTCCATTTTTCTTGTGCATTGGATGCTATATGCTCGTCAAACTTGAAATCTAATATGCATAATGAATAATGCTAAAATGTGTCAGTACATCATTTAAAATATCATGCTGGTATTTGCTTATAAATAATAATGTTTAAGGTATTATCATGTTTGTATTTGCTTAATAGTAATGTAATTTGATCTAGGACTTGTCAAAGAGTGGGCCAAGCATGTGGCCCAATATTGATGGATTTTCACATTGCTCACATGCTCAAGATATTGATACTCCTACAAATTATTCACCAGTAGTTTAAAACTCTACAAAAAGCTCTCCAAAGAACTATGCCGTATTATTATAGAGTTATAATGGATGGACGAAGCAAAGTATCTACAACTTGAACTATGTGTTCTTTGAGAAGAAAGATGAGATAACAACCTGAAATTAATTCTTCACAAATACAATAGGTCTTCAATCATAACTATTAAAGGATTGACGACTATATCGTCACATGTGGTGACGTGGCATGCCGTGTCATTAAAATGAATAGTGGGTTAGAGTTATATTTCAATCTCTAACAGGACTTATCTAACATATTGCCAATAGGCATGGCAAAGAGCAATGAAAGATTGACAGCCAAGATGGCAAGTCTGCTAACCTATGTTGTGAAAACAGCAGATAGGGCTTACCATGTTTGAACTTGATATCCAAGTTGTTAAGCTACTTTACAATAGCTACAAAGCAAGTAAAAACTTCTTCTCATGAATTTAGAAGACCTTTTGGCCCCTTGGCGGAGCTATTAACATATCAATTAAAGATAGGGAAAACAAAGTAGAAGTGTAATCATAGCAGAACAAGTGACAACACACACAGATCGCTTTGCCATAGACATTTGTTGCAAATCCAGCAAATCCTCTTACAAATTTACCTTAAAAAATGACAAATGTGATCTCAATCCTGTGCATAAAAGGCTAGGTACTACAGAGATAAAATGGAGTGGGAGAATTTGCCAAAAGCCAAAAGCTGGTCATCAGAATTGTAAAAAAGAATATTAGTTCAGCTTTTTTGCATCATCCATTTGCTTCTGTGTGAGAATTTTAAATATATTAACAACTTTTGCTAATAATGAGAACGAGAAGAAATAGTAAAGTGTTACCACATGATCTTCATTGAGCCTATCTGTTGCCATTTCAGATTCGTGCATTGCTATCTGTTCGTCGAAGGCTGCATCCCGTAATTACTTCTCTGAAGGAAACCTGATCTTCTCTCCTATGTTGGTTGTGTCAAGCAAAAAACATTGACTTAATATCTTTCATCATAGGTGCTTCTTGTGCAGCTGCCCATGCGCTTGATACAAGCAAGATAAATGTTGAATCAAGTTCTTGCCTCTTGGCAAGTTACTTAACCTTTTTTACAGACTGCTTCAAGTGAAGGCGAATTTAAAATATCTGCAAACTTTACCTTAGCCCTGTCTAGAGTTTCAGTATCCGCTGCCACTTTGTCATGTGCTTCAACTGCAGCTAAACATTTGGCAGCTAGCTCGCTAGTGTCACTGGCAAGTCCAAATGGAAATTTAGTTTATCTTGGCATTGAACGTTGGTTGAGCTAGAAATTCTGACAAGGCTTCTGTTGATGGGCTTCATAATCTTTTCCACGGGCTTCAGTTGATAATGCATAGGTTTGCTGCTCAAAAGGAAGTAAACTCAGATATGATATATGGGAGCCAACAATGTTCATGCTTCATCAGTTCTTCAGCCTGTCAATCATCAGCCCCAATGCAGGAGGAGATTACAATGGATTGACCTTGTTTTTGCTTGCTGGCCTGCAACGAGAGCTAAGCATATTCTTAAGTTGTCCTGCGATCTCAACATCCAATTTGCCCTCTGTCCTAAATTAATATCTGCAAGACTAAGAGATAATGAATGTACCAGATTAGAGTTGACATGAGAATGATGATTTAGAAAATGTTGTCCTATGAAAACTTATGCAGTTCTGCAAGCTCAACATCCAATTTACCATGCTCTGTGTATCCTAAACTAATATCTGCAAGAGTAACAGAAATGTACCACTTTAAAGTTGACATGAATGACAGGTTGGACAGTCTGTGACAAAATATTGAAAGGTTGAAAGAGGAAAACAAGTAATTAATTTAAAGCAAGCGGGTGAATATGAAGCTTATTTACTTTATTTGGAAAATAGCATTTGTAAGACGTTTCAAAACTTATGACCAGGAACTACAATGTGAGCCTCAATCAATCACTTTCAAACAGGGCTGACTTTTGAATAACACAGGTTCCCCTGGTCTGACATAACCTGTCTTCCTTTTTAAGTCAAGAACCTGTCTTCCTTTTAAAATCAAGGATTGCCTAACTGTTTATTATTGCAGAGTTGCCAGCGTCTTAAAGGTCTTTTCTTTTACCTGTAATGTGCAGACAATGGGAAAATGCAAACTCGATACTTCTGCAAAGAGAATTAACAAGACTAACCAATTTTATGCATGAAGACAAATTACTCAAAACTACTTGCTGGGCAATTCATGCATGAGGACTACAAACATGAAGAAATAACCTGATCAGATCATTGTAAAAATGGTCTCACCATCCTCCCACAAATGAGTGACCTGAGATGATTTGCAGAATGTGAAACCAGTTCATTATAACAGCAAAACAGGAACAAGGTGGATTATCCAAGCGAAAAATGCGGGACAAAGGTACAGACCATATCTTTGCATGATCTTGAAGGATTGCTGTTCTGGTCACTGCCTTGCAGTTATTGAAGAAGCTTTTGTTGCTAGTGCATCTTGAAGAAGTATTTCGCGTGCAAAAGGTTTAAGGATACCCATTTGGTAGTGTTCAGAGGTGTCTTTGAATGGCCATTTGGTAGTAAACTTAGCAGGATGAAGAGACATTACTATTATTGCCCAAGATAATCAACACAATTGGGCACCTAGGACTTTGTGCGCAGAGCTATGAACATGTTTACATTTGATCACTAAATCAAGAAACTAATGCATTTATTACAAAAACTATGATATAAATCAGCAATCATTAAGGATATATGAACACGTGCCTATGTTGCGAGAGCAGTACATTCCATCTCTAAATCAAGAAACTAATGCATTAGTACAAGAATTATGAGATAAATCAACAATTATTAAAAATATATGGTCCTTTGTCTGTACAGAAAATCGCATAGATTTTGGATGCCTTATCATGAATGTACACATCATATTTGGAGTACAGATCACATCACCTTTGGATGCCTTATCATAGAATGTACACATAATTTTTGGTTGCCTTATCAGAGAAGGCCTTGAATAAATATTCCGCAATCAATAAAATTCTTCTTCATGTGAACCTCTTGCACTCAAAAGGCATGCTTCCACTTGTGCCCATGTGGTCGCCCGGAAGAGCTTGCCACTATGGCGAAAACTAGTTGGAGTTTCAGATGCTTGAATAACAGAGAATGCAGCCTCCAACGGTAGGACTTCAATATTAAAGAGAGACAACACCTTCTTCAAAGTCTCGTTGGTGTCCATAATAACCCCGAAATTCTCATCTATTACCTTGTCTGTAGCCATGATAATACCTAAATCAGCGTCCAGCATAGGTAATAAATCATTCATGCTGTCTCCGATAAACACCACCATTTTCTCGGAGGAGCAACATGAATGTAATATAGACTCTTTATCAAAAGAGTTTTGAATGTCCAAGCTAAAGGTGCCATTACAAACACCATATTCGTCGTAGTTAAGATCGTTTGAGTGAATGGAAAGCAAATCTTTAGGAAGACTGGGCAATGCTCCTTCAATTAAATCCCTTGACCAATTTGCTGAAATTATATGAACCGGGGTGCCTAAAGATGCAAGCTTTTCCATGAATTCCGCACAACCAACATGTAGGGGAATTGTCTTTGCAGCAATCATGATATCCTTGCGAGGAATTCCTTTGAGAAGAGAATGTTCCATTACCTGTTGATTTGTTGTTTTCTCAAATTCTTCAAGCTGCTTTAAGAAACCTCTAGGATCTTTGGAACTAGTAGACGTATCAACAAGAAAATTCTCAATATTTTCACAAAGAATTGTCATAATATCTTCATAGCAGGCCTCTTTTCTTCCCAAGCTAATTAAAAGATCAGAGGTATCTTCAACTGAACATGTATTGTCGAAATCGGCAACAAACACAAAATTCTTTGGATGCACCATTTCCAATTCTTTATCTTGTCTTCTCAACAAGGATTAGAAATTCACTAGTTATGGAAAAGGATTACAAATTCGCTAGTTATGGAAAAGGATGAGAAACTCACTAGTTCTGGAATAAGCGCTGGTATTCGCTAGTTATGGAAAAGGATTGGAATAAGCGCTGGTATTCGCTAGTTATGGAAAAGGAAATACAATATCTGCTTCATTCTTCCCAAACCTGGCTGCCTGCTTCAAATGCTCGACAATTAATTTACAGTTGAAGTAAAAATGCCCCAACTGCTGTATTACATAGGATAAAAATGCCCCAACTGCTGAGACCGATATGCCCTGTTCTCATGATTGTTCTGTGTAGAATTCGCCCTTTCGTTAAACTCGATTTGGAAAATGTCAATTTAGACTTTAATTCCATTACCACAGCAAAACTTAAAATTTAATTTCGATCTAGCGTTTGGTTCCACTGGAATATTAGAACCTGCATCCAGCTATGGGGAGGCTCTCATGAAGATCAAAGTTGCTGATCATGAAGATCAAAGTTACTGCGGCAAACCCGGTCCGTTCTACCAGGCTCGACACCCATCATTTTATTTCATTTGTTCTCCACGATTTTATGCATTTGCCTGCTCTTTAAAGATAAAACTAGGCAACAGCAACATTTTGGGCAAAAATGAAAACCTTTGGACAATTTGCTTGGGAAAACGGCGCAGTGGTCATAGTTTTTATCTTGCTCGATTCCTGGAAAATCCCCACAGAAGCTTGAAGAGCCAAACGTCGATTTGATTGGGTCAAGGCTGCAGAACGAAGCAATTTAAAGGAATCCGGTTAAAATCAATTCCCAGGGCAGAGCCCTGGTTCGCATACCCCGAAGCGTTTGTCGTCATCTCCGCTGTGCAAATGTTGGCCATTCTGTTGTCGAGAATTGCACTGTAAAATTTCAACGTAGTCCTCTGGGGCTTTTGGTCAGGCTTTAACATTTAGTAGTCTTAAAGCAAAGCGATTCTGGACAACGAAATAAAGGCCTTAATTAATTGTTTAATTTCGAAGCTCTTTGAAGATCTCTGCAAACACACAATTGTATGTTTTGCAAGCTTGCTAGAGAAACTTGGTGTACTAAACCAAGAAATCAAGCTACACCAAGAAATCTAGCTACAGGCTGCCTTTGCACTCTCCTCATATAAGAATAGGTTGAAGAAAACCTGAACGTCAGTTTTCCAAGCCACACCACATATTTGAGTTGTATCTTCTCCACACATGTGGAGGGAACGGCAAATCTAAAGCAAGGCCACTATACATATTAAGAGTGGGCTCGTTATAGAATGCTCGCAAGTGTTTTGCAGTTTGTGGTCGATGGTCAACATCTTTCAACTTATACCAGAGATTAGAATGAAGTTTCTTAGCAAAAAAACGTTTGGAGGGTTTACTCAATTGAAAAGTAATCTAAGGATAGTCTATGCAGTGCATCCTAATTGTTGCAAGGGCCTTACAAAAAAGTTAAGTGATTTAGGACTCATTTTAAATAATTGGTAAAATTTTCAATCAATCACAGAGAAAAATGATGCACAAGATGGCAACCCTCGGCCCAAGGAGAACTCCATGCGATTGAAAAAGGACACATGGACTTCCAAACTTCCAAGTTTGTAAAGGTAGAACTATAGGGGGGTTGATATTCACCTACATCTCATGTGGTCAAACCATTTCCTAGGAATGTCAAATAAGGGTTCTTGCTTGTGCAGGTGAAATTAATTTGGCATATCTAAAAAACTTCGCATTCATTGTAATCTGCAAAATACGCTTATAGGAACTAGCACCACATTTATGTAATGGCTCTTGAGTTCTTCAGTACCTGCATTTCAACTCTGCTCTGGCCTGGCCTTATATAGCATCACGAACACTGCACTTTTATGCTTGGCAAAGATTCAAGCTATATACCCTCTATTTTTTTTGCAAGTTGACCATAGCTTAACCAAAGATTGACTTGGAATTTGACCAGACGTTCAGCAACAAATGCCATCAGGTGTTTCGCCAACATTTGAAGGAAAATATGACTAGGGGGGATGAATAAGTAATTGATGAGTAGTTTGACTAGGCTTCATGGGCTACGGAGATCTTATGTATTCATGACATCCGTTATCATCAGTAATCAGTAACTTGCAAAATAATGATGGACTATTTAAAATTAATGGGACCTACGCAAGTTCATAGGTCGACATGTACATTTTTACAAATGCCTGGCATCAAATCCTTATTTGAGCCTTGAGCACCTGGAAAGTACAATTTCTAAAACTTACAAGGAGTGCATAGAGCGCCGGCTTCGCCGGCGCCAAATTCTTGTATATCTATTAATAGTGTAACATTTAATGTAATGTAAAAGGTCCCGTTATCAACCTTTATATATCCATTAATGGTTTAACATTTAATGTAATGTAAGGTTAAGTTAGTAACCAAATAAATACTAAATCTCTGGCATTGACGAGCATAAGTACGATTATATTGCCGACCATGAAGTTGTTGACATGTTCGACAAAGCTTAGCGAGAGTATGAGTTGAATAAATGGAAGCTTGAGTTTGTACGATAAAGTTGCATCTTGAAAATCTGGCAATTGAAAACCAATGGAGTTGAATAAATGGAAGCTTGAGTTTGTACAATAAAGTTGCATCTTGAAAATCTGGTAATTGAAAACCAATTTCCATTGCAAAAATACAATGTTCACATTAGAGGGTCCCTTATGCTCAGGGACTCAATATTCATAAAACTGGCATTGACAACCATTTTGGCCCCTAAAAAGGTCACAAGGAAATTACAAGGGATCATTGGCAGATTTGTTGCTAGTGGTGGAAATAACAGATGCTGGATCCCAGTTTCCATGGCAGAATGTTGTAAAAAAAGGAAAGCTGGGGGTCTTGGCATCATTGATATTGAGAAACAAGGGGTGGCCTTAGCTGCTAAGTTTATTTACAGGGTTGGCCATAATCTTATCAATCATCCTGTTTCTGATCTTATCAAGCATTATATCTTGAAGTGTCATCCCTTTGGGTGGAGAAATGTAAGAATGCCTCTTCCATACAGTCTTTATTTTAATTTTTCTATTCCTAACAATATTCCAGGAATAATCAAAAAGTGGTTAAAGGCTTGGGTTGCTATCAAGGGTATGTATTCTTGGAAAGAGGGACTCTCCAGAGATCAGCCTATATTCTGGAATCCATCTCTTCTTTTTAACAACCCTCAAACTTGCCTTGCTATTCACTTTCCTCTCCAGTGCAGGCTTTGGACGGACATTGGTATCACTCACATTGATCATTTATTTAACAATGATGTCTTTATAGAATTTCAGGACTTGGCCTTGAGCCACCTAGGAGAGGAACATGCTACACTATTTGTGCAATATACGTCGAAGATGAGCAAACTCAATGGCATATCAATGGTATTGCTGAGTACAAGGTCAAGAAGGCCTACAGATTCCTCACTCGCTCATATACTCTCTCTATTTATAATAACTTAATAAGTGGGGAATTGACGAGGGCAGATGCATGGTTAATCTCAGGTTCATGTGGCACTCCCCAATCAATCCAAAAATTAAGGCCTTTATCTGGCAACTTTGGCAGAAAGCCCTGGCTACCAATTCCAAAAGATACAGAATTGGTATGGCTTTTACTGACATTTGCGATAGATGTGTGCAGGACCCTGAAAATGAAGACCACCTATTCAAGTATTGTATCTGGTCAGAATGGGTGTTAGAGCTTGCTGCTGATAAGTTTAATATGCCTAATTTGCCTAACACCCCCCTGGTAGATATCCTCTTCCCTCGCTCTCCCTCTGATTGGAGAAACAAAATATCCTTCTGTGGAGAATGTGGAAAGCTAGAAATGCCATCATTTTTAATTATGAGATTATCTGGCCGAATGCTATCATCAAACAGATAGAATATGATATCAATGAGGTTTTCCTATCTCACTGATATTGGATTTTGTTCCTCAGGTAACATCTTGGTGCTGATTAAGTTGCTGAGATGGGACAGAATCGATCTTATGGCCAGTGATCTCTGGCTAGACCAATTTGGACCGGCATCTAATGTTCCTCATGGAGATCTATGTACCTGCGATTGCTCTTGCATACAGAATTACAATGCTCGCAGAGGCATCATTTCTGAAGCCATTGATCACTCAGGGAGAATTAATCCTGAGCTGGCTCAAATCTATTACTGTCCTTACTGCCATTTCATCATGCTCAGTAAGGGTATTGGCCGAAAGGATAAAGGAAAATGGAAGATGGATGCCAATTAACTCTAATTCTATGACTTTTTTATATCTGTTTTGTCTAATTCAGAGGTTGAGGCTCCCTTCAAAAGCCTTTTTTGATCCGGGGGCTACATCAGGCCTCTCTTTTGAACCCTATATATATGGCTAATAAGCCCCATGTACTTTTTTATACTATATAATAATAACACTGCCTTCAATTATTAAAAAAAAAAAAAAAAAACAACCATATATTTGAACTTTTGACACTACACCCAACATCAAGATTGTATAAAAGGTCACTATTGTATTTTTTCTAGCGTCAATATTGTAGGATGGGTACGCAAGGTTGCAAGATAGATTCCCATTGTCAGTTTTGTAATATGAGTACACAAGGTTGCAAGATAGATTCTCGCAGTTCAACGCCATGCTTGGACTCTTTGCACAGAGCTATGTACAGTGCTTCTCCCTGTTATCTGCGGATCAAAACTTAAACTTGGTATCACCTTCCTCAATGTTCTCGGATTCAAATGCAAGGTAATGCGGGCATCTGGTATTACCTTCCCCAATGTCCTCGGATCCAAATGCAAGGTAATATGGGCATGTGTCAAGAATTCAAATGCAAGGTAATATGGGCATAGTCTAAGTCAAAGATGTTATTTAAGACTGAAGAGACACAGCATATCGCATCTGCTCTCTTGTAACTAATTTTACTAACAGTTATTGCAGAATCTAAATAAGCAATTTATTCTGCAGTGATCAGAAATACAAGAAGCAATTTCACTTTGTGAACTATCAAGGCTAGAGCAAAATATTATTTGAATAATGTCAACAGAGTCATCAGTATCACATGAAATGATGAATGTACTATATAGGCATGGGCACCATCTATAGGGCCAGCGAAAACCATTATCTGCAAGGACTTGAGCATATTTACAAGAAATTAAAGTACTAATACCATTAAGGGGGGATAGATTAGCAAGTCTATGTTTGTTACGAAGTAGTGACTATGTCATTTCCTCTTGGCATTCGTGGAAAAGGCAAAGGACAAGTTAAGCGAATCAACAATTTTTTACCAAGGAGCATTATCCCATCATTCCAATAAAAAACTTTAATTGAAAAGCCTCTTATGTTAGCAAATGGCATGAGTTATACCATGCTGCAATTGCCCAAACATAGTATACTCTCGTGAAAATATTTCCATATCTCAGAGATTATTTGAAGACGAGCATGCACCCAATGGAGAAATGATTATAAGCAGCATAAGTGCTGCAAGGCCCTGATCTGTAAACTGTTTCAGTCTACCTGCATGTTGGACTATGACCACCACCATCAGATACACAGCCAAGACCAAAGAAGTGCGGAAAACATAAAAAATCTTGATCTCATATTCTTTCTTATCTTCTTCATATCGTATTCTCCTGATTACAAACATGAATGCAAGGCAAACACCACAAGGTAGCCAGCTGATCTGATAGCAGAATAAATTAAGCCGGTTGATCGCCATATAAGGCCTGATAAAGGAGAGTAAGCATGGCTCCACTCAGACCAACAAATTTTTTGGGCAAACCTATGGCAATGTCGTGATTCCTTGGTCACACTTGTTATCACAACTCATGTATTTGTAAATGCCTAAGAATTGACACCTATGCAAATGTAGAGACATATCTGCCATACCTTCACATTTAATAGTTTCTTGGTCACTGCTAGCCATATCATTTACATAGCCAAACAGACTCAAGTCTGAACCTAGCATTAGAACCACCCAAGGTCCTGTTAGATCGTATATCAGTCCAGAGATGACTCCTGTATTTGCAACAAGATCTTTGAAGAAGCCTATTGTGGTTATGGTTTCTTGGTTGTACGCAATAGAGGTCTTTTCCAATCCTTCCTCGTGTTTTTCTACCTCAAATCCTTGCCTTGTCTTAGAAGTAGATGCTTGTAGATTTTGCTTCAGATCCATCCCTTTTTATTGTAGAACGGAGTGCCCCTTTGTCTCTTCTAAATGAAAGCAAAAAATTCTTCATTTTGCAGAGCCTGACTCATGAAAAACTTGCCTTATTTTTTCTGTGATATAGAATAAAGCGCTGGAAGAAAAAGACTCTGGTGTGTTTTGAAAGACATTACACTACGTTCTGTATCAGAGCTTCATATTTTTGTTGTATCATCCAACATCTGAAAGAAGATAAATAAATCACAGAAATGAGTGCCATATTTCATTATATAAGGGGATTTCTCCTCAATAGATGGATGGTTGTAGTGGCTATATTTTCCATCATGTCATGTGCAGGAACAAGGGTGCTGGTGAACAGGAGCATTTTAAAGGTTCGGGCTACAAGCTCCTCGTGGACCCATATTTGTTTGGCTTCTTGTTGTGCAGAGGAGTCTTATGCAAGATAAATATGGTGAGGACAAAATCTATATTCAACATGGACGGAATGCAAGTTCTAAACATAGCATCCATTATCTTGAACAAACCAAGGGCTTCTCCACGACCATTTTGTGCATATGCATTAACAACAACATTCCATGAGGCAATATCATGCTCATGCATCCTTTGAAATAGCCAGCATACAATCTCTGTACTTCCACATTTGATATACATGTTTAGAAGTGTGTTTGCTATCAAAATATCACCTTCAAATCCAAATTTGATGATAATGACATGACCCAGCTCTTGCATTAGCACATGCAGCAAGAATGGCAATGAAATTAAAACTTGTCTAGTTTTATGACTCTCTGGCACATTTGTTCAATCAGATTTACAGCCTTCTTGTGGTCCGCATTTACCATGTACCCTGCAATGATCGCATTCCATGAAACTACACTTTGTATGCATGTTCTTTCAAATACTTCACGAGCACCTTCTATATGCCCACAGCTTATGTACATGTTAATAATCGTAGTCTTGATTAAAAAAATTGAGTGAAATCCAGATGCCATCAAACAGACATGAACCCACTTGCCCTTCCTTAGTTCTACAATGCTGGAGTATGCTTTGAGGATGAAGCATTTGAACAAGAGATAGGAGGTCGAGATTGGATTCCAAGTCATCTGAAAGGTAATCATGGTGAAAACTGAAGTGCTAGAAATTATAGTAGTTGCCTATAAATCTGGTCTGATGTACCCTTTTCCCACTATAAAACATTGCCAACTATACTGTGCAAAGTACTTATCTCAAAAAGGACCGAAAGGCTGGTTTATGACTGATAGAGAGATTGAAATTTTTCTTTTATGTTTATTCAAGGATTGATTGTTGCCATGCCATGCTAAGAACATATACTACTAATGCTGTAAAGTGTAAATATTCAGCAACCTTCTCCACTTACATTTATTGCAAAAGAAGTGAAAGCATCTATGTTGCAGGTATATTGCTACAGTTTATTGTTAGCCAAACAGACAGAATCAGAGAGTTAATATATGAAGTAGGTGCTGCTTGCATTTTCAACATTGTGCTATGTTGAACAACTAGCTCATGAAGCCAATTCCATGCAATTGGATTTCTAATTTTTATTAGTTTATTTCCATTCACATATTAACTCATTCAATATAACACATGTTGTGATATAAACTGTTGCGTGGGCTCATCCCAAATAAATACCATCAAATCCAAAGTAGAACATTATTATATATTGTTACAAGAATTTAGCGCTGGCGGAGCCAGCGCCACATGCACCTGGGAGTCGAACCCAAATGCAACCATAAGTGGAGGTTGCAACCATAAGTGGGTGTTGTCCATGAAGCATATGATGTCTGGGTCTGGGGTATTTATTGGAATACCTATGATTGCATCTGAAAATGTCATTGACTCAAAACGGTAATCTACAACTGCGAACACTTGACAAAAGTTTCAAGTGCTACTTTGTCCTTGCTGCAAAATCTATCTACGAAGTCTGCATTCGTGAATGTGGCTTGGTATATGGGTGGATTCCACCAATAGAACTCGTAATTATGCTTGAGGACATTGTCATTTCAAACCACGGACAAAACTCGAAAAGCTAGGCTTTATCCTGCATACATGTATGGTTAATCTTGGCCGCAAGCTAGTTAGAAAGAAATTGAAAATTAGCTCATGTCAATAGGTTAATCTTGGGCTCAAGTTAGTTAGAAACAAATTGGAGATTAGATCAAATTTATTTACAACCGTCTACTATATCAAAAGATGGATGACTTCATAGTTGCCACGTGCTTTATTAGGTGATAGTACTTTGCCTAGAGAGATAGCAAACTTTTGTTTTGATGTATAGATTCCCAAGAAAATGGTCTTGCAATGGTCAATTAATTTGTAACATTTGGCGTCATTCTATATGTAGTTTTGATTATACATAAGGTTAAATAATAGATAATAACTAGCCTAGAAGGTAGTGAGAATGGCAGGATATGAAAGAATATGGAAGATATATGCTAGGTAACTAGTTGTTGCAATTGATACCGCTGCTTGAAATGCAACCTAGCTTCCAATGTGCTAGTAGCAAATAAGAAGTTCCATATTTAAAAGACAATGTTTGTGTCGTCCTCTTAGTAAATGTAGCTGAAATAACATATTTATAGAGCTTTTGATTCACTTCCAACCAATTTCTACAACCAAACGACTGGAAGCACGGAGAAGAGAGGTCTTTATAATAGGAATCCTTACTTTGAAGAGGTCCATCAGAATAGTAAGCATCTTGGTATCTCATAAATTTGTTGTTTCTTCAGCAGATCTTGGACAAACTTTGGCAAAAGCAGAGATGACTCCATTGGCCTGTGACAGAGCAGATGTGTTGCAAAGAATAACTTTAGACTGATCACTTATCAAGGCAGAGAGGAGACCATCTGGAAAATTTGTCTCAGAAGTGAACCCAACCCATTCTACATACTGTAAGCAAAAAATACCTGTTCCAATCTGCCCGTTCCTGTTCCAACTGGCCCGATTCATTTACAGCTTGATTTGTTAGAATGTGGGTCCTGTTTCATCGATTTAAATAAGATATGGATGATCCAGATAGGCGTACAGAATGAAGAGATACATGCAGCGCAGGAGAGAGGGCAGATTAAGGGATTTTTATGAATGTGATGCTGCCATGGTAGGGCAAATGCAACAGGATAATAATATTGGAGCGTCCACTGCAATATCTTCTGGGATTCAGCAACAGTATCATGATGCACATCAAACCCATCAGGGCGGTAACTCTGGTTCCGGAAGCATGGGCAGTGGGGTTCGTGGCGGTGGAGATGGTGCCAGTGATGCTGCGTCCCTAAAAGAGATGAAAGAATCAATCACAGGTTGAATTTGATCCCTTTCGTGCAATTCACAGATGATTTGGGCCCCCTTTTTCTACAAGTTTCTTTTGCAGAGAATACTGTGCTCAAAATCGATACTTGGGGCCTTTTCTCAAGGCTTGATCTCCGTAGAGGCTGTGTTTAATTTTCAGAATTAAAGGATATCAGTCTGGGCTTGTCTATTTTGTGCCCTGAGCGCACAAAAGAACTTGGCCTTGGGGTGTTCTATACGCCCATCTATACCCTGGAGTACTTTTGATGTTGTAAGAAGTTGAGAACATTATTGACATTGAATAATGTGCATTTTCCACTTATATCCATCATTCTGTCGTAATTCTGTCGTAATTGGCAAATGGCATGGCGCTGAAGGGCGCGGGAAATCTGCTGGACCAACCAAGATGATCCTCTTATGCTAGATTTTGACGGACCTAGGTTTTTAAGAATTCGGTGAAGCAACCTGTTTCTGTCGCATTTGCAACATGCAACATTTGCAACAGGCATTTTCTAGGCATGGAGCCAACAGGTTTCGCTACACGACATTTACCCCACCACGTACTGCCAGGTTAGTGTCACCAAAAGCAATATTTTGTTTTTAGTAGAGACAAGTTGAAAGCATCTACAATGCTAGACCAGTTGCTGAAAGCTAGATCTCCAAGAATCCATATTCTGGAACTCATTTTCAACTGGATCAACTGGGCGCCATGATCCCTCTAATGGGCACTTCCAGCCTATTCTATATATACCCACATTCTCAACTCATTCAGAACTTATCCTTCACAGCTCATCCCATTCTTGTTCATTTGCTTTCTTTTTCTGTTTCATCTTCTTCACAGCTGACATGGGTTTTGATGGAGGCCCTCATCCAATCTCCAAAGAAAGACCTCTTGTTGCATGGGAGTATAATCCTGCTGGTGAAGATCAAAGATCTGCCCAACAGTACACCCCAAATAGACCAGTGTCCATGGAGCATTTGAAAGCTCTGGGTGTGCTTTCATGGCACTTGGATGCCAGCAACTGGGAAAATAATCCAGACCTTGAGCGGATCAAACGAGAACGAGGATATAATTTCTCGACAATCAAGACAGTTAGCCGTGAAGCATTGCCTGATTTTGATGACCAGATTAAGGGATACTTTGAGGAGCATACACACACCCAAGAGGAGATCCGCTTCATCCTTGAGGGCAGTGGTTATTGGGATATTTGAGACCAAGATGAGAAATGGATACGTTTCTTTGTACAGAAAGGAGACGTGCTTATCCTTCCACCAGGAATGTTTCATCGTTTCACAGTGGACAAATCAGATTACGTCAAGGCACTGCTCTTGTTCACTGAAGTACCAGGCAGAACTCAAGAATCCAGATCAGAAGAATTGGCTGTTAGGAAGCAATACATTCAGAAAGTCCCCAACAAGATGCCAAAGTCCACATATTATCAAGGACAACCGCTAATGGTGCAATGAGTCAATCATTGGTGAGGTTGCTCCACAATGGAGATGTAGCTAATTGAGTTGATTTTGCAGCTGCCATTCATTTATCTCACTGGGAAAAGAAACAACATATATGTGCTCATTCACTTTCTTTCCAAGCATTCACTTTATTTCCAAAGTGTTTTTTGCGCATTGAGCTGTTGCGACATAACCCACGACGCAATTCCCAAGATCAATACAAGAGAAAGGATATTTATTATATTTTGCAGTGCAATGTTACATTCTGTATCCATGGCAAAGCATCAAGAATGTTAACAGACAAAGCCAGTCCTTTCCATGTATATTTCATGTGCTTCTATCTGCCTATGTGAAGTATTGCTCTCCTTGCATAGTATATATAGATTCAAACCCCAAAAAGAGTCCAACACCTTACACCAGAAATGACTGGGACTTGAAAGGATGAGCAAATGAGATATACAGAGAGTTCCTGAGTTATGCAATGAAACAGAAAAGAAAGTCACAATCTATTTTTTCATGAGATGCAAGACGAACTTTGCTTTCTGGCTCAAACAGTTAACTGCAGTTCTTTATTATGCTTTAAAATGAGAATCATTGGTGAAGTGATTTTGCAGCTGAAGGATATTTATTGTATTTTGCAGTCCAATGTTACATTCTGTATCCGTGGCAAAGCATAAGAATGTTAACAGACAAAGCCAGTCCTTATTCTTGGCTTGATTGGTCTAATAAACGTCAAACTTTCCATGCATCCATGTATATTTCATGTGCTTCTATCTGCCTATGTGAAGTATTGCTCTCCTTGCGTAGTATATATAGATTCAGACCCCAAAAAGAGTCCAATGCCTTACAACAAAAATGACTGGGACTTGAAAGGATGAGCAAATGAGATATACAGAATCGTCGTGATCTATTTTTTCATGAGATGTAAGACAAACTTTGTTTTCTGTCTCAAAAGGTTAACTGCAGTTATTTATTATGCTTTAGGAAAATAATTTCTCCTTAGCATGTTTGAGCCCCAAAGACGACAATGTTTTTAGCATCTTCCGGTTTAGAAAGAATCAAGAATGTTGATAGTCGCCAGTCTTTATTCTATGGCTTGATTGGCTGAGAATGCCAAAATTTCTATGCATCAAATATTGTGCTCCTCCCATTGTATATTTTATGTGTTTCTATCAGCCTATGTGGAGTATTAGTCTTGTCCGAAAGTCCAACACCTTCACCAGAAATGACCGTGACTTGAGAGGATAAGCAAATGAGATAAAAAGCAGAGAGCAATAGCTGAGACATGCGAAAGAGCACGAACGAAGAATCATGATGTTTTATTTGACCTTGAGTTTTTTTTGCACATTCACCAAGGTGTTTTGTGAGCATATTGTTGGAGAATCAAAGCTGGCGGTTCAAAGCTAGCATGTGTTGATTTCATTTTTAGTTGGACTGGTTCATGCAAAAATCGTTGAATATCAGATGTTTAAGATGCAAACTTCGCTTTCTGCAGTACTTTATTATGCTTTGAGGAGATAGTGCATCCTCAACGATGTTAGTATTCCAAAACAACTGAAGCTAAGAAACGAACTATGATACCACATTGAAGTTATAGCGGAATCCATGAGTTGCCTAAGCTGTTAGTGGGTGGTTGGAGGGTCATGCACAATAAAATCAAGAGTCAAGAATGATGAAAGACAAAGCCAGTCTTTACTCTTGCTTGATTGGTCTAAGAAATGCCAAAATTTCTATGCACCAAGTATCATGGCGAAGTATTACTCTTGTTGCATATTACCTCTATTATTTCCTTCCTATACATCTAGATTCCAACCCCAAAATTGGCAGGCAAATGAGATATCCAGGATTATAAAGCAATCGCTGGGATATGCAACAAGGTAATTGCTGAGATATGCCACAAAGCGTGAGCTTGTTTGACACGCATCTTCTTTGCAGCTGATACATTCATCAAGGTATCTTCTTTGCAGGTCAATACATCCTCATCAATGAACCTTAAGGCTTGTTTGATACATGCATCAAGGTATTTGAATCAAAGCTGACATCTTGATTCCATTTTTAGTTGGATTGATTCCTCGAGGGTGAATAATCTGAGACATGTCTCTTTATGCTGAGTTCGACAAGCATTTGTTGAATGCCAGGTGTTTGATTACAGTGAGATGCAGTTCTTTATTATGCTTTGGGAAGATAATATAACCTCAGCATGTTTGTGGTCCAAACCAACAATTTTCTAAGCATTTTTTGTTTTCTAGAGAAGCTTAGAAATGAATTACCAATATCACATTGAAAGTTGTAAGAATCCATGTGATTGTTCGTGCAATTCCCAATATGCTTTTGGTAATAGATAGATGATACACAAAGGTCGAAATCTCTACAGTACCAGTACCAGTGAGATGCCTAGAAATGAACTATCTATACCACAATAGAGTTAGAGCAGAATCTATGTGATTGGTTCTTGAATTTGGCACTCGTAAGCATATTAGTGGATTATGTAGCAAGCATGGAACTTGCATTCCATCGCATATTGGTTTTCAATTCCTCGGCCACATCCATCCATTCAGCGCGCCAACTAGATCGCATATGCTGTTCCGGTGCTCCATTAGTGGCGTGAGGGCATACATAGTCTTTTACGATGGATATCAGGGATGAGAACCCTCACACAACCGGCCTGCATTAGAACAGATAGTGAAAAGCCCAAGATAAGTGATTCCATCTCGCAATGTTCCTACCATTTTCATTGTTATTGTCAAATACTTGGAGTAGCAGCATAAAATGTGTTGATTTTGTGTTGTATTTGCAACCGTTGCCTATAAAGTGTACTTGACTTTAATTGCTATGCTTTATGAGGTTATCTTGTGACAAAACATTTGTGCAGACGCACAGAGCCAGTTTGTTTTCATGATCTGCCACAATATATGCTTAATATCCTCTTACGGGTTGCCGCAAAGATAAATGACCACTATGTATTATTCTGGATATGTATGTTTAGTAGTGAGGCTCTTTATTTAGATTATGAATGACTACATTGGATGTCAAAAGTTTAGGACAGTCATCTTTAGACTTTGTGCAAATGTATAGGCCATTTTGAAGCTACCTATTTCAAAGGCAAATGAAACTCATTTTGCAGGTTCAGAAAATGTTATTGCATCTACTTTGAGACAACAAGCTAGTTTTTGTGGCTAATTTCTGGATGCCATGTGGATAGCAGCCGTTCGTTGCAAGTGCATGTGAGACTTATGAAAGAATAGTGACTGTTCAGATAAACTTGGGTGTTTTTCTTGTGGTCATTTCTTTAATGTAAATGTGATGTCTTACTGAGCTAAGTTGTTTGTACAACCTTTTCATAAGTTCATAACCTCATTTGCTATGCCAACAAGCAGATGGTCCTACCTCTAGTGGTAGGAATTCAAGAATATGGTATTTCTACGTAGCAAGTCATATTTTCTTGTAACACTTTCTTATATGTTCTACCAGATTACCATACACGATGCCATGCTAGTGCCAAGTTCCCTTTACTGAACATTTGTTGCAAGATGCAGCGAAATTTGTATTTCTAAAGGTATTGTCTCACGTAGCTATCCTTTATAAGAGAAGTTCAGCATCTGCACATTTCATCTTGGCTTGCTACTATAGTTTTTTTGACATGAAGCCTATTGAGCAAAGAAAGAATGCTTGGTTTATCAAATGTACCCGAAGTAGTAGAGCTTTGAAGGATTTGTGCCGCCTATTCTCTATCATGGATTTCAACTTCGACATTTCTTGGACATGAGGTATGTCTGAAGATTTCCATCTGGCTATGGTTGGCACATAGGATTACAGAGGTCTTTTCCATTCCTTGCACTAGCCATTGTATCCAACCATGTCCTAAAAGCAACATGCATTCTTTATGCAAGAGGATCTGTTCAGAAGGCTATTTAAGAATCTATAAATGATGATCAGCGCCTATTTCTGAAATAGTTATGGTTAATGTGTCAAATCAGGAAAAATACATTTCCAACCTTAATTTTACAGCCCTTACTATGAGAGATACAAGCAACGAGTGTATATTATAGAGATGAGTGTATATTGTTGAAAGAACTTAAAAATGTTGTGCTCTGCACTTTTAAAGAATTTATGTTGCACTTGATGACAACTACTTCCAATTTGTTTGCTTTCACCCCATTACTTTTGGTATGTACATTGGCATCCTCTTTATTTGTGAATGCTCGACTAGGTTATCCACGACCAACTTTTGAAACTTTTTGTTAAAGCGAGACACAAACATTGCCTCATGTGAAAGAAGGGACTATTTTCATGTGGTTAAAATCTCTATGAATGATGCAATGATTATTACATGCACATGGCACCCTTGAGATTTCCACACTTGCATTTGTTAATGTTATAAAAGCAGTGAATACATAACACTCGAATTTGACTTTAGGGCGAATTATTTACATTACCAAATAAATTGTATACATGCCTAGGACTTCCATGCTACAATAATAAATTTGTACTTTTGTAGCTAAGCTCTTCAATGTCGGTTTCTTGATGGAATCTTGGATAATTTATAACAATCTACATGTTATCTTAGAGAATCTTGCATCAATCACACACAAAATGCCCCAAAGCCTTAGGCACCCAAACAAAAATTGCAGTAATCAAACCACACTCAATTAGAAATGCAGAGGTCTGCTTACCTAGTTCCCCTTCCATAGCCACGTCTTTCCATCTGTCCACCCGCATTTAACCCTGTCTACTCTGACCACCATCACTAAAACATTGACATCCAAATCCATTGACACCCAGTCTGCTTAGAAAGAATACCTAGCAAATGCTATGAATGTCCCCTTTTTCATTTCTTCAATTTGGACGATCATGATTCAAAACTCCGAATTACCATCGATCGACCACGATTAAAAGCGCTTATTTTTACGTCTTCCTTGCACCTCCCTGTCCACAATGCACGGCCAGGATTCGCCCTGCCCCTTACATCCAACAGCTTAAGAGCATGGAGCACTACCCTATCCATGACCATGCATCAACACCAAATCACCCATCCATGCCTTCCATTAGCTGTCATGATCTTCACCTTTGATATTTTAGCGGACGGTGGGGATTTGAAAGCCAATCCATAGGTATGCAGGCATTCCTCTATTCTTTCACAGTTCAAACTTAGAGCCAGAGAATGAACTATTTTATCTGTTGAGAGTCAACATTATCTTTTAACTTCACTTGCCTCATTGCCCTTAATGCAATAGTGACAAATCATCCATATGCATGTCTTGAACCTTTTGCAGCAAGCCCACTTGCTTCATCTTTCCTCTAAGACAAAGTCTGATCCTTCATAGTGCTAATATAGACTATTCTCTGTGCAAGAGATATATATTACATGCATAATGCATAAGGGAAGTTGAATGTAATGCAGTCGAAACATGATTGTCAAGAAAGTCGACAACAAGGCCATGCTCTAAAATCAAGAAAATTTTTAGCATAGTCAGGAGCGGCAGATATGTGCGCAATTCCTCCCTAAAGGGAGCTTTACATTCGCATCTCTAATTTCTATATACAATTTCTATATAACATCTGTTATTGTTACAATACCCAAAAAACTTAGAACTCTAGCCTTAGATGTTCAACTGCATCTGGATTGTGTGTATATCTAACATGCATAAGAATATCAAATATCTATAGTCAACAAATAATTATAACAAGACCTTACTTTTAAGCAATCAAGGAGGCAACTTTCAATTGACACATGAAAGAACCCATATCCCACACAACGTTACGTTTGCAAATGTTTTTTTCAAACTTTTTTGTTGGAAAAAAGAAGTTTTAATAGAAAAAAGAGAGGTTTGTGGCAAACCATTGTTAGAAGAAAAAATATCCAAGCCACTAAAGATAAAGAACAAAAAGGTGGACGAAGGCCTTTTATTTTTTAAAAGGCGACCAACGAAAAGGTGCAATCTAAAATAGGCAAAGGCCTTTTATTTTTTAAAAGGCCAATACAAAAGTTTTAATTAGAAAAGATTTTTGTAGCAAATCATTATTAGAATGAAAAATATCCAAGCCATTATAAATAAAGAACAAAAACAGGTGGACGAAGGCCTTTATCTTTTAAAAGGCCACCATAACATCGCATGCTTAATAAACAAGAAAAAGATACAATCTAAAATAGGCAAAGGTCTTCTATTATTTTAAAAGACCAACACAACTTTTTAAAAAGGTTGCATGATATAAAAAAATCTTGAGGTCGGCCGTCCAACAAAACCATTGTCTGATTTTAAATGAGTTGTATCTGGCCTGGCATGAAGTAAGGATTCATTTGAACTGAATTCATTTTGTTGTGAATGCAAGGATTAGTTTTGAAGCAGATTCATATTGTCGGTAGGCATTTTGATGCTGAATAATTAGGGTTTGCTCGAATTCTTTACTGTTGAAAGCCTATTGAATTGTAGTGCCATAAAGTTTGTAGATTAAATAATCTATTTATGAGAATGGAGTTCTAATAGATCATTATATTTGGATCTGCTAATTGATTATATGCAAAATGTGGATTAGTCATAAGATGCCTTTTAGGAAGCTTGGAAATAAAGACATTATTTTCTACTAGGCTATTTGCAAGTTACGCTAGTAATGGCATTGGCAAAGACGCATCGAGATATATTGAGAAAATGGGACAAATGCAACCACATGCATGACAATTTTAACATTTACGGAGACCAACAAGACATAAGATCTCAATCTTATGAAAGGGATTAGTAAAAGCACTCTACATTGACATTGAAAAGGGGTTTTTTTGAAGCGACATTGAAAGGTTGTAAATGTTAGAAAAAATACATCAAGGTGGTTCATGTAACTTACACATGCAGAGTGTGCTCTGCTCTGCATACTGAAAGATGTGATGAAGCTTATGTCCTAATAGGTAAATCTTGACTCAATAATCCTGTCTTTTTCTTTATTCTACGGTTGGCTATTGAGAACCTTCAGGATAGCAAAGCTTTTGATAAGGAAATTTGCCATCTTTTATAACGCTTTTTCTGAGCTAATTTATAAAATCTCAGAGGATAAGTAGTGACCCATTGACTGAAGCAACCTACCTAACCATAAGAGCACACATCCAGAAACTCCTCAAAGATCAAGCGCATCTTACGAGGAGAAAGTGAAAGAACAATGATAAAACTTAGCAATGCCACTTTGAGCATATTGAAGAACATGGTCATCTGCCACATCCAGGCCGGCCTTTGAAGACTACCAGTCTTCGTCTTTTCCAGATAGTCCAAAGCAACCAACCTGCTGCTACATGAAAAGCTTGGCTTTGTAACTTCATTCAAGTACTTGGGTAAATTGCCAAAAACACTTGTTGACTTGTTAATGAGATTTGAAAGAGGGAAAACAACCAATTCCTTATATGTATAAGGTGTTACACATGAAAAAGCAATGTTCAATGGTCTCAGATCCACGTTTGCATACTGGTCATAGACCTGATATTCTAGGATCAAACTTGTAGACAAGCACATTAACTCGAAGAAATCTATGAAGAATTTGCCACAAAAGTATTGCCAATTTAGGATGAAGTAGCTTATCCGATGCCCAAGTGTACATCTGCTGCTATTGAGGAGAAAGGGGTTGAAGGGGCCACTTATTAGAAGGAGGAAAAATATCAATATCAAGTAACAACTTATATATAGAGTTCACAAGTCTGCGCTACTTCTCATATT
Organism: Isoetes taiwanensis; assembly: GCA_021234155.1. Classification (NCBI taxonomy): domain Eukaryota; kingdom Viridiplantae; phylum Streptophyta; class Lycopodiopsida; order Isoetales; family Isoetaceae; genus Isoetes; species Isoetes taiwanensis. The sequence continues at coordinate 14,717 of JAJEKV010001006.1, read as the reverse complement.
CTCATGACGAACCCATACCAAAATATCTTCTTCTTGTGGAAGATTAGGCTGTAGATAGTCAACAACTTTTTACTAAAAAGCTCTATCCCATCATCTCAACAAAGACTTTAACTGGAAAGCCTCCCATGTCGGCTGAGTCATACCACACTGCAATTGCTCAAACTTAGTATACTCTCGTTATATCTTCCAAGATATTTAATATCCCAGAGCTTATTTGAAGACGAGCATGCTAAAAAATATGAGTACATGTTACCTCACATGCTTGACCTCATGACATGTATAAGATACTCATCTCTCTCGACGAATCTGCATATGCACTTACAATTCTATGAATAGCTTCAAAACCTAGAAGGCAAATTCAACTTCATAGTATTATGCCAACAATAAAAGCTATTTGTTTCAAAACATTTATGAAATGTTTATCTATCAAACAATGATTTGCACAGAGCTGAGCAATAGTTTTCGTAGTGGCAAGTAATAACCCAAGGTCACAAACTGCAAGTGCGTACCAGACAGAGAAGGAGGACTTATCTAGCATAGCGAAGAGCAATGAAAGATTGACAGCCCATTCAAGCATACAAACTCTAGATGGCAAGTCTGCTAACCTATGTTGTGAAAACAAAACAATATTATACACACAACAATCTTCCAATCTCTGCTATAGTAAACAAGTATACATGTTAGATAAAATAGCAGATAGTGCTTACCACGTTTGAACTTGATATTCAAGTTCTTAAGCTATTTTACAATAGCTACAAAGCAAGCAAAAGGATTTGCCCCTTTTTTTTGTTTTTTGCATTGGCCGCTGTGAAATGGACTGCACGCTTGAGCCCATGCCCAAGAAAAATGGAAAGTTGAATGCCCTTCAGCTTTGCCATACATAGACTTCTTCTCATGAAATTAGAAGACCTTTTAGCCCCTTGACAAACCTATAAACATATCGATTAAACATAGCACAATAAAAGGGCAAACAAAGTAGAAGGGTAATCAGAGCAAAAAGGGAGAACATTGAGCAGAATGATCTCTATATCTTGTATTTCCCTTGCTTATGCAGCTCAATGGACATGCACAGAGCCATAATCTGCGATTCTGTTTCAAGACCCTCTAAGCAAAGTAGAACAAGGACCAAAATCTAGATCTGAGTAGGGATGCATTGATTAGTCATCATGTGCAATTCCACATTTGGGTCTAATCAATAATGTGCCCCCTTTTATTTTTAGAAGGACATCAGACTTTATTTAACAAGAAGTCAAAGACAAGTAAAGATGCAAAGACATGCATAAAATCTCAGAGGATAACCTGTGACCCATTAAGTGAAGCAACCTGCCTATGCATAAGTGCGCACGTCTAGAAACTCCTCAGAGATCAAGCGCCTCTTACAAAGGGCAAGTGAAGAACAGTGATAAGACTTAGCAATATTATCTTGAGCATATTGAAGACCACGGTCTCTTGAGCATATTGAAGACCATGGTCATCTGCCACATTGAGACCTCTGAGGACTACTAGTCTTCATCTTTTTTAGATAATCCAGAGCAACCAACCTGTTGCTAGATGAAAAGCCTGGCTTTGTAATTTCCTTCAGGTACATGAGTAAATTGCCAAAGAGAACAACCAATCCCATATATACCTAAGTGACCACACATGAAAAAGCAATGCTCAATGTTCTCATATCCATGCTTGCATATTGGACGCAGAGATGATATTCTAGGGTCAAACTTGTGGACAAGTTAACCTAGACATCTATGAAGAATCTGTCACAAAATACTGCCATTTTAGACTGAAGTAGCTTATCCCATGCCCAAGTTCACATTTGCTACCATTGATGAGAAAAAAGTTGAAGGGACCACTTACTAGAAGGAGGAATAATACTAGTATCAAGCAACAACTTATACATAGAGTTCACAAGCCTGCGCTCCTGATAACAAACCAACACTAAAATATCTTCTCGTTGTGGTAGATTTGGCTGTAGATAATCAAAAACTTTTTATCAAAGAGCACTATCCCATAATCCCAACAAAAACTTTAATTGAAAAGCCTCAAATATCAGCAAATGGCCTGAGTCATGCCATGCTGCAATTGCCCAAACGTAGTATACTCTCGTGATATCTTCCAAAATATTTATATATCTCAGAAGATTATTTGAAGACGAGCATGCTAAAAAAAAATGAGTACATGGTTACCACACATGCTTGACCCACGTCATGTGTAAGATACTCATCTCTCTCGACGAATGTGCATACGCACTTATCTATGGATAGCTGCATCACCTAGAAGGCAAATTCAGCTTCATAGCATTATGCCAACAATAAAAGCTATTTCTTTCAAAACATTTATGAAATGTTTGTCTAAGAAACAATGAGCTATGATCTAGCCAAGGATGCTAGAATCACGAGAAGAATTGAAGTAGTTGCTCCCATTATCTGAGCCACATTCATTTAAATCCATGTGAAAAAAGCAGTTTGAAGTTGAAATTCGTGCTCATGTTTAAGCTTTCTAAATTGTCTAAAATCCATGAGACGAGTGGTGATGCCCTGAGAACAACAATTCTAATTTTAAGTGTAATTCTAAGCTTGCATGTAGACTTGGTTGAAGAAGACGTGGTTTGATTCACCTGAGAAAATTAAGGGCTTAGGCCTAAGCATTGTAGAGTTGAGCAATGTAAATGCACAACTTGATAGCAGATTAAGACTTGATCTTAGAGATATTTTTGGAAAACAGTTGAAGAATCTAAGTGCAATGAAATGGTCATTAATTAGTATTGAAAAGCTAAAGTTGTTCTTTTAGATCACAACTCTTCTGACATGGCATGCTCACCACCATTTTCCATTTCGTTTTTTCAACAAAATGTATGCAAATGTTTTGTCTAGATTTTTTATATTAGAAATATGTCTTCATATTGCTTTTCTTTCATCTTTAACTCAACAAATCATGAATGTGTGCAGGCGATCTTTTTGTCCACATGATCATAGTGGTGCAAATTGCTGCCTTTAAAAGCTTGGTATGCGTCTTGAGCATTGTCATTACTCTTCTTGGTCTCTTAACCTACAGAATATACCCATAACAACAAACATAACTACCCCTAACAAATTCTAACGTCAAGTAGAAGCCAGTAGAATCAGGAGCATTACAAGAGTAGATGTGACCACCATTGTGGATTAGAATGAAGTACCTAAACTAGTAAGCACATATGCATAATTCTTGAGCTTGTGGTCTTTCAAGAATAACAAGGTTAGAGAATCCTCGTTTGTTGTCGGTATCTACAACCTCAAATATGATGCGTGACTAAAGTCTCAGTGATCATATGCAAAATCAATTTTTTCAGCTAGCCAAGTAAACCACTCAGCTGGTCAATGTATTGTGATCTATTATGCATTGCTCTGTTATAGGTCTTCTCAGTTAGGTCCGAATCGTAACTGATGTACTAACAATTGCCTTGTTAGTAGAAATTAGCTAACAAGAATTCGTACTTTGAAATTATATCCGCCATGGAAAAATGGAAATAGAGGATTTTAGTTATCAACTAATCTCATTCTAGCTATTCTGACCTGAGACAAAATATATGTCACAGCAGCAAAAGCCAGAGATTAAGAAGGTGGGTACCAAGAGATGCTGGAACTTTGTTCAAGGTATTAAAGAAGGCAAGAAGCTAGTAAGTTCATGCTACAGATTGCTTACCTCCTCAAGTACTTTATCACCTTCTCGAAACTGGCACTTACAGACTTTGCATTCTCAATGGCAATCCATCTGGAACCTTGTTTGGTCTAAATATAATCCTCCAAAGGTAAATGTTCTACTTTGGCAGGTGATTCATCGCTCTTTGCCTATAATATGATGGTTCATCGCTTTAAGAATAGTAAGCCCACTTTGCCCAATGTGTGAGGCAAACATTGAAGACTAAAGTGTGCATGGTATAGTCTTAGGTCCCAGCAACATTCTCTTTTTTGGAACATCTTTGGATAGTCAACACTTTCTTTTGGGTATTTATCCAAATCAATGAGATTATTTCTAAAAGGATTGCATTTCACATGGCAAAGTCTTGGCTAATATGGAGTGTATGGAAGCGAAGGCTGAAGAAAGGTCTTTTATGATAAATTATTTCTTCTCGGTGGTGCTTCAAGAAATTTTAAATAAGTTGTATAATTGCTTTCAGATCTCCAATTGGCCTGATAGTATTAAAATTCCAATATGGAGTGATCATCTACAAGTGATTGATGCTTCAGGGACATTTCTTACTTCTGGAAGTACTTTGTAATATTTTGAGTGTATAATATGAAGTAAAACATGTTCTTCAAAAAGAAAAAAGCCAGAGATCATTAATAGAGATGGCTGCGGATAAATGCTACAGTTAGTGCTAAGACTACTCAAAAGCTAAAATGCAGACAATGCAATTTTGAGGCATCGGGCAAAAGCAGCGGAGATAACGCATGCACCGGGCCTATAGTTGAATTGAGTAGAATGCGCAACAACCAAGAAGACTAAAGCATGGTATATGATGAACATGGAACATGTTCAACAAGTTCTTGATCACAAGTTCGCACGAGAGATTATTTCTTAGAATGCCATTTGCAGAATATGCTGGCCATGGTCAGCGAGAAGCTCTGAAGCCATTTATATGCATGAATGTGGTAGACCTAATATATGAGAGGAACATGATGCATGTTCCATCGATCTTCTTGGATGCACAGGCTACTTGGTAGAAGCAAGAGACTGCATAGGCTCAATTCCACTTCCAGATTTAGCAGTTTTTCTTGGTGCCTGCCCATCTCCTACCGGCTTTGAATATTTCTCATTGTAGACTTGGATGGACAAAATGTTGGTACAAGCAAGAGATGCTCTCAATTCCACTTCAAAGAGCACATGCCTCAAATCTCCTAGAATATTTCTCATTGTATCAAAAGTGCTTGTTAGCATAAACATGTGGGAAAGTGTCTAGAAATGGTAGACATGTACATAGAAACAAAGTGCTTATCATCTAACCATGAATTTTTATTGTGTCTATGCTTCAAATCCTTATAGATATGATATACATGTGACACAAGACTCTCTAGTTGGGTTGCAATATTGCATAAGTATTTGTTTTTCTGAAGAATTAGTTTATAGCTGTTAGAATTAGGTTGTTATCTCATCTCTCTTCTCAAAGAGCACATAGCTCAAATTGTAGATACTTTGCTTTGTCCATCCATTATAACTGTATAATATGGCATAGTCCTTTGAAGAGCTTTTGGAAAATGATGTATTGACACATTTTACCATTATTCACTAACATTGTACTTGGACAATGCATGCTAGATGCATATTAGATTTCAAGTTTGACGAACATATAGCATCCAATGCCAAGAAAAATTGACTACTACATTATGTAAGACTAGAAAAAGTGCCCAGCGTTGCTGTGCTTTTTGTCAAGCTTAAATTTAAAAGTGAATTAATAAAGATATCATTGAGAACATCTTTAGTATCTTTCATTTACAGGGAGTCTATGGATAACATACTTGTAAGATTATCCACATCTATTGTTGCTAATGTATGCATTGCAAGTTATTCAATGGGCCACTGATTTCGTTTTGAAAAATGATAAATTTCTATTGTCGAATAAGGGCTCGCATGAAAACAAACAAAAGCTCCTAGCTAGGCTTTTCATTCATCTCAGCAGTTTTTCTACAATGGTATAGAGTGGGTAGCTGCACATCGCAGGCTACCCAAAAAATGCAAAACATAGGGAATATCCAGTTGTAACACCTGGATCCCAAATAAAATTACGTGCTGCAGATGTTGGCTAGTGTACCTGCCGAGAGCTTATCGTCGGGATTAAAAACCCGCCTTTCGAGTATTCGAGGAAAAACCCTAGAGATAAAATCTCGGCAAGGGGTTTGGACAATGCAAGGCTCATAAACGTTCCCACAAAAAAACCCACGCTCCACAGAGATTATCGAAGTCGCGCATCACTCCTGGACCTGCACATCACCAACAAAAAAATCAATAGAGAAAAAGCCTCGAAAAAGCGAGGGGCTGGTCACGCGTGCCACGCGGCAAAAAACAACATTTACAATAATATATACATTAATGGAGTGTGGGTGAGAGTCAAGGGAACTGCTGGGAGAGGAGAAAACGCCGATGAGAAGTCGATGAAGAGCCTACAAGAAATAGCGATCCCCAAACGAATCAAAGCCCCAGAAAATGCATGCAATGCATGCATGCGTTGGAGAGATGCATGCTCGCCCATTTGAGAATACCAATCTGATGGCTCGGATCGATGGCATTCTGAATAAGGGCTCTCATAAAAACAGACAAAAGCTCCCAACAAAAAGAGAATTTCCTTATCAAAACGGGATCGAGGACGAAAGTTAAGGATGGTCAAAATGGACAAGATCGGGGAAGAACGTGTCACAACATGGGAAAAGATATCAAACTGTCAAACCAAGCAGGGAGAAGCCCCTCCCCTGCCTGGTATCAAAGAAAGAAAGTCAAAGGAACTGCTGAGAGAGGAGAAAACGCCGATGAGAAGTCGACGAAGAACCTTCAAGAAATAGCAATCCCCAAAGGAACCAGAGCTCGAAAAATGCATGCATGCATGCATGGGAGAGATGCATGCTCACCCATTTGAGAATACCGATCCGATGGATCGGATCGATGGCATTTGCACTCAGTAGTTCAGTGTAGTGTTATATCTGACACAGTTCAGACGACACAATGAAACATACTCCTGGCGATAAAGTACTGACATCTTTTCGTGTAACCATGTCATAACGTTAGTTGAAAAAGGTCCCTATGAAAACGTTAAGAGTCCAGTGATAATGAGAGAAATGAGAGCTTGTCTGTGGCAAGGCCCTTCGTAACATTGCACATGCACGCCTCTAGAAATTTTGAATGACAACTAAAAGTAGGTCATCTCCAAAATTGCAATGAATAGATGCTTTATAAATTTGAACTAGCAACTAAAGGTAGTCTGAACATATAAAGCCATCCATCACACAAACTCCTCCATTATAGCTAACAATATTTTTGCTGAAAGTGAACTTATATTTTAGGAACTATATTAAAGTTGATGAGGGGGAGGAATTAATGATCTAGGTGCTGGTTAGTATGGTTGCTTAAGAGCTCATGTTGTCTGCTGGCTCCATTAGGTTGTAAATTAATTTAGAGAATATATTTGCTAAAAGTTCAATAGCTTATTAATTGCAGCAACGCTAGTTCCTTTCCATATGAATTAGAGGTTGCTATTATGAATTAGAGGCTTGTCACCAATGAAGTAGCTAGGAATCAGAAAATCACATGAAGTTTTCCTAAACCTAAAAGTTGCATCTTAGGGCATTGGGATAATTGGCATCACAAACAATTATAATGGACAAATAACTTAATACTTTTCTCTTTTGGTACCTAATTGCATAGCAAGTATGCTACCAGATTCTTCGACTACTACAAAGGATCTGTCTAACCAGTCTGATAATAAGTGAACATTAATGATCAAGAAAATAATGCTCAAATCTCAGCAAAAATCATCAAGATTTAGAAGAAAATAGATCTTCCAACATTAAAAATACCATGCAATAAGATCAAAATAGTAATTAGAAAGAGTTAAAGAAGTAAATATGATAAAAGCCTTTTATAAATCAATTCTCTAGAAAACAACACTGTCACTCGCATATTAGAGTATAGTAAAATAAATATGAACATTAGAGTAGCAAAAAGTCTCAAACCTGACAAGGTTTACCTTCATCACAAGCCTCACTACATGATCGCACGTGTACGTAGTAGTTGAAATAAGATAGATATGGATGCGTTTGTCCATGATGTTCTTTTCAATATGCATGAGATGATGAAGTAAGATTCTCTACCAGATATGGTCTATTTTCTAGCCCATAATATATGGGCATTTTTGTAATGCTATTTGAAATATTATACAGAATGCTCAACTTGGGATGAAGATCACTCAAGACAAACGACTGGGTTAATTAGTCTGCACAAGCCATTCTTATAGTGTCAAGAACAAACCATCCTTGATGCCTGCTATCGTTTTTGGCAGCTGATATTGCATCCCTTATTGCAAAGACCGTTGATGCTGTGAAAAATAATGGAGGCCTCCCACGGCTTTGGATGAATGGATGGCCCTATTATTGGGTTCATCCTGACATCAAAACGAAGACAATGTTAGTCACTGGCAAGTTATTAGAATAACTTGCTCATAAAAAAATATGAAGGTACTTAACATGACTATTTTAACATCATATTTCCACGGATCTGATCAAGTCCAACTCTTATAATCCCTATCTATTCATCTATAATCAAAGCATTTTTACATTAATAAGAGGTGCAAACTTTTTATTCCTTCATGGTGTAATTGAGTCATCTCTATAATAGGGAATATAATATTTAAGCCAAAGCATTCCTCATTATTCAAGCACCACATATATACTTTTAAAAGCGAGACATGGAAGTCCACAGGTATGTCATTCACGGTTGAAAGTTTATACATTATACTTAACTCAGGGATGGGTCCTCCATTTCACTTCCTCCAAGCATACATAGCCCATAGAAATAATCCGCATGAAATCCAATCCACCTACTTGCCATCACTTACCTTCGTAATGCTCACTGAGATTTTAGCACTTACTCTGCTCTTGCCAGCATTATAGAAATGATGAGATTGCTGTTTGATGGGATCACATTGTAAGCCATGACTTTGCTTTTGCTTCTCCATACATTTCTAGACAGAGAACAAAATTACCATTTAATAATTTGAGATTATAATAATACATTATGTCCCTTTTCAACGTCTAAACTATTGCTACAGGCATTGAAAATGGTAATGAGAATATTTACATCTGGCTTTACACCCGACTCCTTAATCTCATCATAGACATCAAGTGTTTTTACATCATCTCCAGATTTTAGATAACGTGCAATAATTGCATTCCATGTACCTCCATCCCGGGCAGACATTTTATCCAATATTTGCATTGCCAGTGCTGTCTGTCCACAATTTGCATACATATCAAGAAGTTTATTGAAAACTAAGGTACATGCTTCAATTCTCCTATTCATAATATGCTTATAGACCTCACCCTTGCCTAGGTCTGCAAGGCTTGTGCAAGCATTGAGAATACTAAGGAAAGTCAACATGTTTGGCATTCTTTAACTGTTTTGCATAACCTTATAAACTTGGAGGGCTTGCTTAAATTTTCCGTTTTAAGCGTAACCAGCAAGCATTGAATTCCATGGACTACATCTTTCACAGGCATGTGTTCAAACACCCTGCATGCACTCTCTATGCACCGACAGCTGGAATACATTTATGATCTGAGCATGAACCAACTTCCCATGCTGCATATTTCTATGCTCATGCAGGCAACAAGCATGGTTGTGAATGTGAATGCATCTGGTTTTAGTCCTTCCTGACGCAATGTGATTAACAAGAAAATCATGTTCTGCCACCGTCTGCTAAGAACATTACGTGAATCTCGTTCTCCGATTCATTGCTCGCTCCGAGTGGGATAGCCCTACATTAAAAAAACCTTACCCAGGCAATTGAAAAGAAAAAAGCTTTGAAAGCAATTGCTGAAGGCAATGGTCACCATTGCATGCCAAAAGAGCCAATAAATATAAAGAAATTTAGTAGCACAATTTTGGAACCAAAACAAGTAGAAAGGCAAGCATACCTTGTAAGATCCAAAAGAGGACTGACATAGCATGTTGCTTCTGATGATTCCAAAAGCACAAGGACTGACATAGCAAGCTGCTTCAGATGATTCCAAAGCGTCGCAGCTTTGCAAATGGGCTACCGTGCAACAACATATTTTCTTCTTTTGATCTGCCTCTGGCATGACAGAAACATATTGTTTGGGGTCGTCCACATCCTTGTTTAGATCTGTTTTTGTCTTGAGTTTTGCGTAAGTGCTGCAAGGCCCTGATCTGTAAACTGTTCCAGTCTACCTGCATGTTGGACTATGACCACCACCATCAGATATGCAGCCAAGACCAAAGAAGTGCGAAAAATATAAAAAATCTTGATCTCATATTCTTTCTTATCTTCTTCATATGGTATTCTCCTGATTACAAACATGAATGCAAGGCAAACACCACAAGGCAGCCAGCTGATCTGATAGCAGAATAAATAAAGTTGGTTGATCGCCATATAAGGCGTGATAAAGGAGAGTAAGCATGGCTCCACTCAGACCAACAAATCCTTTGGGCAAACCTATGGCAATGTCGTGATTCCTTGGTCACACTTGTTACCACAACTCATGTATTTGTAAATGCCTAAGAATTGGCACCTATGCAAATGTAGAGACATATCTGCCATAGCTTCACATTTAATAGTTTCTTGTTCACTGCTAGCCATATCATTTACATAGCCAAACAGTCTGAACCTAGCATTAGAACCACCCAAGGTCCTGTCAGATCGTATATCAGTCCAGAGATGACTCCTGTATTTGCAACAAGATCTTTGAAGCCGCTTTGAAGAAGCCTATTGTGGTTATGGTTTCTTGGTTATATGCAATAGAGGTCTTGGTTGCCTGACACTATACACCAAAGTTGTATGTTGTTCCTGCACATGACATGATGGAAAATATAGCCACTACAACCATCCATCTATTGAGGAGAAATCCCCTTATATAATGAAATATGGCACTCATTTCTGTGATATATTTATCTTCTTTCAGATGTTGGATGATACAACACAAATATGAAGCTCTGATACAGAATGTAGTGTAATGTCTTTCAAAACACGCCAGAGTCTTTTTCTTCCAGTGCTTTATCCTATATCACAGAAAAAATAAGGCAAGCTTTTCATGAGTAAGGCTCTGCAAAATGAAGAATTTTCTACTTTCATTTAGAAGAGACAAAGGGGCACTCTGTCTACAATACAAAGGGATGGATCTGAAGCAAAATCTACAAGCATCTACTTCTAAGACGGGGCGAGGATTTGAGGTAGAAAAACACGAGGAAGGATTGGATCTCATATAGGGCTGCTGTTGAACAGGAGCATTTTAAAGGTTCGGGCTACAAGCTCCTCGTGGACCCATATTTGTTTGGCTTCTTGTTGTGCAGAGGATTCTTATGCAAGATAAATATGGTGAGGACAAAATCTATATTCAACATGGACGGAATGCAAGTTCTAGACATAGCATCCATTATCTTGAACAAACCAAGGGCTTCTCCACGACCATTTTGTGCATATGCATTAACAACAACATTCCATGAGGCAATTATCATGCTCATGCATCCTTTGAAATAGCCAGCATACAATCTCTGTACTTCCACATTTGATATACATGTCTAGAAGTGTGTTTCCTATCAGAATATCACCTTCAAATCCAAATTTGATGATAATGACATGACCCAGCTCTTGCATTAGCACATGCAGCAAGAATGGCAATGAAATTAAACTTGTCTAGTTTTATGACTCTCTGGCACATTTGTTCAATTAGATTTACAGCCTTCTTGTGGTCCACATTTACCATGTACCCTGCAATGATCGCATTCCATGAAACTACACTTTGTATGCATGTTCTTTCAAATACTTCACGAGCACCTTCTATATGCCCACAACTTATGTACATGTTAATCCCATCGATCCGAGACATCGGATCGCCATTCTAGAATGGGACGAGCATGCATGTTTTGCATGCATGCGCGCGGCGATGCCCGTTCCGGGTTGGGAGAGTTCGCTATTTTAGGCGCGTTTACGCTTCGACTTCTCATCGGGCGCTTCCTCTTCTCTCTCCGCCGATTGCCTTATTCTCTTTGGTTGTTTCCGAAAGTGCGGGGGGGCTTTTCCCGCCTGCGTTTGGCTAATTTGGCGTTTCTTTCATGCCGCCCCTTTCGCTTAGCCTTCATCCTGTGACCTAGTTTGTTAAGGAAGTCCTTTGGTATTGGGCGTTTGTTGGTTTCATCGAGTCCCATTCTAGAATCCCATCGATCCAAGATATCGGATCGCCATTCTAGAATGGGACGAAAGCATGCATGTTTTGCATGCATGGCGGGCGCATGCCCGCTACGGTTGGGAGTTCGCTATTTTGGTGGCGTTTCCGCCCGACTTCTCATCGGCGCTTCCTCTTCTCTCTCAGCAGTACCTTATTCTCTTTGAACCCCCCTCCCCCTTCTTTGTTATTGTATTTTTATCGCGGCACGCGGCAGAATCAGCCCTCCACTGAGGGAGGTTTGTTTTGTCTTGTTGGTTTGTTGGTGATGTGCGTACGTGTTAGCGGCATGCATCTGCTTCGACTTTTCCATTCGTGGGTTTTGGGAGCGATTTTTATGCCTTTTACGCTTTGTCCAAGCCCCCTTTGCCGGCTTATCACTAGGGTTTTTCCTCGAAAACCCGAAAGGGCGGGGTTTTTTAATCCCGGTCGATAAGCTTTCGGCAGGTACACTAGCCCAGTCTCTATTAGTATTGTATTTTGTTGGGGTCCAAATGATATAATTGGATATTCCCTTTATTTTTTATGGGTAGTTCGCATGTGTGCGGCTACCCACTATCCACCATTGTAGAAAATCTGCTGAGATGAATGAGAAGCAAGTCTAAGTCGAGCGGTTTGTTGGTTTCATGCGAGTCCCATTCTAGAATAATCATAGTCTTGATTAAAAAAATTGAGTGAAATCCAGATGCCATCAAACAGACATGAACCCACTTGCCCTTCCTTAGTTCTACAATGCTGGAGTATGCTTTGAGGATGAAACGAAGGCTAATTTTATCAACCTTTATGTCCTCTTGTTGCATTTCCTGGAAAATAACGACCCCCCTCCTTGGCATATCCATTGCTAATATAACCTCAGCAATCGAAGACTTTTGTGGCATCACTTAGACTACTACACTTGACATACATGTAAAGAGTTGTGTTCCCAAGAGACCTCGATTTTAGCACTTACTCTGCTCTTGCCATCAATATAGAAACAATGAGACTGCAGTTTGATGGGATCACATTGTAAGCCATGACTTTGCTTTTGCTTCTCCATATATTCCTAGATAGAGAATAAAACGACCATTTAATGATATGAGATTATAATATACTAGTTATGGTGCCAGCCGTTGCCGGGCTTTAGTAACAATTTGAGGAGGTGGTCGGTGTTGGCTAGAGTGAGAAATGTGGAAGTGTAGTATAGAGCAAGGCTTTAAGATTCAAAGATAAAGAACCATTGTGCAAAATTATGGATTTGATCTTGGATGTTATTAATGTTACAGGACATTGTTTCTGTTTATATGTGAGCTTTAGCAACTGTGAACTTTGATTGTTCTTTTTGTTTGGGGAAGTACAATGTGCTACATTGGAATGTCATGTGTATGCCAATGCAAGAGTTTGTTTGGTTGGCTTATAAGTACAAATGGAAATGTTCATTCAATTGGTTTTTCTAAATATCAATCAACATATGAAGTTGTTCATATCTATTAGCTATGGTTAGGTAAAGGGTGTCACGTTAAAGGGTTTTGTGAATAATTACCTTGAGTCATTTGAAAAAGTATCAACACATGTAATTCCATCATTTTTTAATATGTTTGTCATATAGAAATAGGATTTTGGCTATTTGTAAATAATTACCTTGAGTTATTTGAAAAAGTAGCAATACATGTAATAATTCCATAATTTTTTTATATGTTGGTCATATAGAAATAGGATTTTGGCTACATGAACAATGATAAGAATTACTTGAACCAAAGACAAACAAATCATTTGTCTAGACACATATATTCTTTTGCACTACGATGAAAGGGCCAAAATATATTCATCAATTATGTTTTCCTCCTTTGTGAATGCAGTGTAGATGGGGCTTTTCTTTCTATTCACATTGTAAACATGGTATGTAAGCAAGCGACATGGTATGTGGAGTCTTTGAAGTAACATGGTGTTTGTTGCTTATACCTGACTTTTGAGCTTGACTTGAATAAAATGGAAAAATAATGCCACGCTTCCTAATGTTATCATTTTAGTTCTTAATCTCATCATTTTAGTTCCGAATACATGAATAAATAATGGCACACTGGATCCCCAATTTCATCATGTTAGATGCCTCATGAATCTACTTTCTATAAATCTAAACATATGAATTGGACAATTGAGCAACATCTAAGGGTTAGCTTATATTTTTTAAGTGAACTATTATATTTATCCTATGATAATAAAGACTCAAATTTTTCCTAACATAAGCAGCATTCCAAACCCTGGCTTATGTCGAACAACATCTCAAGGGATGAATACCCACGCAAATAATGCATTCATTGATTGAAGATTCCCCATTCAGTTAGAAGCTCTCGGAGATTTTAATTTATAACAGCTTAAGATGGTTGGTATAGAGCAGTGAATCTTTGTATTCCAACACTTCCATCTACTTTCTCATCTTTTGCCTGCACAGGTTCTAATGCAGGTTAATGTTTAGTTAAGGCAAGAATGGTATGAATAAGACCAAATAAAGGAGAAGGCGCCCTTTAGGACAGTTGTGTTTCATGTTTCCAACCTCTTACCTCATGTCTTATTTATGGATCTTTATTTAAATTCTTCATGGATCCTTCCTTATTTCATAGGTGAACCAGAGGAGCTCTATGTACTTGTAAACAAAAAACCCATGATACCTAGTGTACATATCAACTTAGGAGCAGATGGTGCATCTTATTGATTGAAAAATGATCCTTCTATTAAAAGCTCTCAAAGATTGATCCATGGTAGCATAGACAATTGTATAGAGGCCTTAAAAGGGGTAATAGAAGGTACATACTATTAACAATC
>JAJEKV010001005.1:0-49425 GCA_021234155.1 Isoetes taiwanensis | reverse complement strand
CAAAATTATACCATAATGAAGGAAGGAAGGAGGGAGGGGAGGGAGGGGAGGGAGGGTGGGAGAAGGAAGGAAGGTTCTTTATCAACCGCTGGAGGCTAACTGTAGCCTATGGGACCCAAATTACATCGGTGCAGAAGCCTGCTACCCCCGGATTAAAAAAAAATGAGACACCTCCCACTCTATGTGAAGCTGGTCTGCCACCCGCCACGGCCCCTCAAGAGGCAAAGACCTTGCCGGTCACCCCTGCTGGCGCTTCGATTATGAGTAGCGAAGGGAAGTTACGCCATGCTCAAGCAGCCTCTAACACGAGCAGGCCCTAGGCTCACCCTCGCAAACGATGAAAGTTATGGTATAAAGAAAAATGAAAAGTTAACATTTAGTTAGTAGGTTAAATAATAATATAATAAGGTTAAAAGAGTAAAACCAAGGATAGTTTAATGGTTAGTTTAAAAGAATGGTTAGTTTAAAAGAATAGAATAGGATTAAAGGCATTTGAGTTAATGGATCTATCTAGAGACGAAGTATATATTAAAACCTTTGGAGTTAGTTAAACTAAAGAGGGGGTAAATACAAGGCACATGTGTTATGTATGGAGGAAGTTGGTAATGGAAGCATAACGATAGTTGAATGCTATAGATTAAACATTATTAAAGTCTTAAATATAGATAGTAACCTTGTTGTTAGTGAATCTTGGAAGATGTAGACGTTTATCTTTTATTTAATGGTGATAGTTGCATATTGCACACACCCCATTCATGGCAACTCCAGTGATAGAAGAGCCGGACGAGTCCTGCGTCCCTTCATCCAACCCCAATAGATGTGGATGGATGGTGTCGATATGCAGTCCCCTCTACCTAAGCCTTGGCATGGCGAAAACTTCTATTGGGAGAGTACATAGATGCCATCCCCAATCAGCAGCCCGGATGACCTTTGCAAAATTAGCCAGTGCACACTTGAAAGAGCCTTGAGGCAAAGTCGTGCAACAAGCATAGCTCGACAGGGCATATGACGTATACTCCTAGCCTAGCGGCAAGCCATATCCAAATGCTTCACCACAACCAAACCGGGTAGTTGAGGAGCAATCGGGTTTCAAGCAATGGCGAGAGGGCAACAGAGCTCGAATTGCTTGCTTTGGCGAGGAAATGTAGGCCTCAGCACCTAAATTGCTCAAGTACTGGTTACCGAAAACCGGCCAGTTTCAAAGATGGAGACCCGCGATACGGCCTCGAAGATGGCGCCGCCTAGTGCACTCTGAAAGCCGCGGAGGATAAGAAGAGTCTTGTCGCGACATGCGCGGGGCAGATAGATTCTTTTGTACCGCCATGGAAACCATGACCGCAGACAAACAACGGTTGAGCAGAGACAATGGTAACCATCTCCCCCAACCGATCGAGGGTCGAGGAGGCTACCGCGGATGCAAAAAGTCCGTGTAAAGCTTTTGAAGAGAGCCACACAATTGAGAGCCCTTCAAAGTAGGGTCGAGACAAGAAGAAGGGCCTCATACGCAATGAACCCTATAGTGGACTCTCGCTTCGTGAACCGGAGCATAACTCCAGCCCAAGATCGTAAGATGCAGACGGGGGCAGCCATTCTTTGAATCGAGGCAGGGCCCAATGCGAGATGCCTGCGAGCAATTGCAATCTGCATCGTGAATTGACAAGGCAAAGAATAATTTCAGCAGAGCTAAGCTCAGAGCCGAAGGAGAGACCACTATACACCCACCTGGCCCGGTCCACCTCCTCGCCCAAGAGTCTCTAGGCCGCCTGTGGGGCCTACTCACTGCCCCCAAGCCGCATTACCACCCCGCCCGAACGTGGAGCCCGGACCTATGCCCGTCGACGTGTAAACAACACCCATAAAGCCGGTGAGGGAACAGCCTGAGCCCCAGGTCGAGCTCGAAGCGGAGAAGCCACAATGTGGTGGTGCGTGGCACAGAAGGAAGCGGGGAGGACCTCGTGCTAACCGGGCTCCAAATGTTGATTCTTGCTCGAATGACATTCCCCATGCTGGTAAACATTATTAGGGCGAGACGCCATGGCGTCCGACACCAGGGCCCACGGCAGTGGTCACGTTCACACTACGAGATGCACAACAAAGTGGTGCGACCATCCTGCGCCATTGTGGTAGGCGTACGACTAAAGGGGAGGCGCCACGGCAATGTTGATCGGACGACCGGCCCAACAAAAGATCGCAGCACGAAGTTGGCCAAAGTTAAAAGCATTACGCTGACGGGGAGTCAGCTGCGGGGCTGATTGAGGGCAAGATGCAAATTTTCCGGGCCAGCCCAGGATCTTTGCCTGTAATCTTGCTAACCCTCCAAAGAAATTGCCGAGCCATCGCTTTGCCATACGGCCGCCTTGCGCCACCAGGACCTCACCTTCTATTGCTGCGCACATCTCGGGATGCTTCCACTTACGCCACCCCTTCGCCGCATGCTTGAATCTCCACCACGCCCCGCCAACAAATAGGAATTGTGCCTCCGCGCCAGTCTCCCCTCGAATTGCCGGGGCTTCTCATGGCGTGAAGGAGATAGTGTCAACTTCGGTTCTGCGGACATGGATCTCATCTTCCTCATGGAAACATGGGAGCATGCCGGAGACCACGGGATACGACTTGCGGATACCAGCACTACTCAATCTTCAATGATTGCACAGGAAAGCGGGCACTACAAGAGGATGGGCTCATAGTGTCAACCCTTGTGTCAAGGCATAAGGGTAGCGACAACTTTGTGTCAAATGCTACTATCTTGACACAAAATGCTTCTATTGTGTCAATTGTGTCAAGGTCATAGTATCAATTATTCTATCAAAGCAATGACGACTTTAAGTCAAGTTTACATTGCATTTTAAGTGGATTCTTGCAACGACTTCTAAAGAATATTATAACTAAGTTATGACAACTTTTCTTGGGGGCGTATAACAAAATGCCATTCAATTACATCTAGTATTTTGACATAATACATATAAACAATGTGAATCAGCTTACATAGTGCAAACCATTCATGCATCTTATTGATAAAACTTAGGTCCAAAGTTTTAGGCCAATCTTGCGAGGGATAATGTTGAATATTGATATTTATAATGATTACCAATAATACATGAAGATTAACAATACTTACTAATGATATACCTAACACATCAATCTGTTGTCTTAGATAACTCAATGGCATGTATCTCATCATCATCTAGTTATAAATGAAGAGTCAAATCCTTGAAGACTTTTGAATGATCATGCATATGTTTTGTACATTTTCATCTTTAATGTAATCATCATCGTCATAGCCATGAATATGGATTGGTGCATTGAATGGACACCATAGGATAATCAACTTCCGTATCACGGTCTGATTTTCTATCTTTGTTACAATGACGTGCATAATTGATGACAAAAATATGTTGTAGGAAAATCATGCTTACTTACATTTCAGAAATGATAGTTCATTTGCATAACACACGCATGCATCATTATACTCTAGTCCTAATAAACACAATACCTTCTAGCTCCCTCACTAATGAGTGTAGTATGAGAGCTAGAGATTTCCCCACGAGGACTACATTTTATCGAATATACTTGAATAAAAGTAATTGAATAAAATGTAATTATCGATGGAGGACACATCAATTAAATAGAACACGAGTATAATCGTTCCAAAAGAAAGAACTGTAGTTCATAATGAATGCCATACATCGGACTCAAATCAGTTTTCATAAGGGAAAGAAGACTAATAATATAAATTTTGCAAAGAGCAAAAAGTTACATAAATGCTCATGCTTTAGAACAAATGGTATGCATATTTTAATATGCTTTAAATGCCCTTCGAATATAAGCTCTAGTGCAAATAAATTCAAGTTTGAGGAGTCATTAGGACTAAGGCTTCCTGTTGCAAGCAATTTCAAAATTATATGTGATATATATGACCACCATGCATCTACAACTATTTCGGCCCTAATATGGAATGGACCAAGCTTCGAGGCATGGAATGAATATTGTGGAAGGCAATGACTAACAAGAACCAAAAATCTCTAGTAAGTGCTATTCTTTAGGCTATGAGCTAAAAGCCAAATAGAAAGATTGTTTCAAAACCATGTTCTAAGATTGATTTAAACTTATTTGTGTTTTTATCATGAAAAAATATTTATTTGTATTTCTATTGCCTTCTATAGCAATGGAACGGGTTCCACATCCGTTCTCCTACATCTAGAGTTGGCAAGGAAGAACTTGCCATGTTAATCCGGGCTTGTTGGAACTCAGGGAGTTCTATTTGTTCCAAGACACCTTCAACAATGAGAATTGCACCCTTCACGGTCTCGTTAATGCACGTAAAACCATTGCAATAGGCAAGACAACAAAATATACCATAGGAAATAATGACTGACTACACACTTTTTGCTTTTAAATTTTTAAATTCGCTTAGCGGGGTCCCAAGAACATATGGCAAGAAAGAGGTCTAAACAAACAGGTAGTGCCACCACCGCCTTCCATTCTTTTGTTGTATCAAAGAAATCTTACTTAGATGGTGATTTGTAAGTCGACTGACGTTACATTATAGTCGCATAGCCTCGACTTCCAGCAAAATTCACAAATGGAGTCTTGCCCTAAAGTACTCTAATAACTACAAGAGAAAACATACTCCATTTGGAGAAACGAGGTAGAAAAACATAATCGAGGTTTGGAGATTTCTCAGGTAAATTCATTAATTTTTAGTAATCTTTCTCTTGTTTTTCTCTCTTCGTTTGATCTCCAGGGTCTGCAAAGGCAGGGAGGCAGAGATGGACCAAGAAAGGATCCGAATGGATTAAGGCTTGAAGTTCCTTTGTCAACAAAGGTGTTTTGGCTGCCCTCATGAATGAAATGGAAAAATGTTGAAGGGACGACTCGAACACCTCATCCAGTCCATTAAAGGAACATGGAAACTAAAAAACGGGAAAGGGGAGGTAAGAGGATTGATCGCTTTAGTTCTTTCTTTCTTTTCAATTTGTTGTGAAGCTCCTTATAAACGTTATGCATGTCTTGAAAATGCCTTTGCATCTATATTGTTTCATTAAATCTTAAAGAGGCTATGCGCCTTTTGCTAGTTTATCTAAAAGTATCAGTCGCAGATTGCAAACTGGAACATACTATAGCTTCACAATGCTAGGTTTTTAGCCCACTTCAACATCTCAATCTCATGTGGCCTCATGGTCGTGCCAATGTCAACGAAAATATAGTTCAGTCTGTACATGATAATGCACTGAATAAATTGTGGTAGTTTTATGAAAGGTTTTGTGTCGAGATCCAGGCACAAAGACCAAATTTACAAGACCAATGTCGTGACAGACATCTTGGTAGTATTCCTACTGAAAATTCAGTGGCACAATAATTATGCATTATGTGTGCATTTATCTCAAACTATTTTTTAAGTGAGTGGCACATAGTGGACATTGTCATTTTTTTCTTTACTTGGAATCTCTCCTGATCATCAAACCTTTCCTAACTTACCCAAGAAAGAGCCACCTTTATTATGTGATTACATGCTTTTTGTCCTCGGCTTGTATGAACAAGGAAGGCGATTCACCAAGTTAGCATGTATTTACTATTTGATCATATACCCTTGTTGCCTAGTATATTGTGTCTAGTATTACTCTTTAGTCCAACGCATCGCTGAAAAGCCCGCAAAGAGTTTAGAAAGCACAGTTTAATTCATAATTTTTTGAAGGTTAGAGCTTGGATAAAGGAGTGAGAAGACAATGGTGGTAGAATTTAATACAGGTTTGCAATGCTTGAATGGTATATTTATGCCTATTGCTCGGTAATGCAAAAAATATATTGTAGAATAATGTAGCAATATCCGCAGCGATAAATCATTACGTTGTCCGACCACGCAGTGTATCATGTCCGGTCTTGATTAATATCTGCAATAAAAATAAAATTTGAATGTATGTAGAGTGTTCCACTTTGTTTCATAGTAAGGTGGCAGGTTTATTCAATTGTATCTACTTAGAAGCGGACTTTAGTCCGATTCCAGTAAAAGAAAAAGGTTTCCTTTAATGTGTTGCTCTAATCTCAAATTTCCTATTATAGCACAAGGCATTGGGTTGTGGCAAAGGGAAAGGTCGGTACATTATTTTAAGGTGAAATCAAGGAAGAGCAAGAAGGTTAAGCTTTTAAGTGGCTTTACATCCTTAGCTAGGTTTCCATTTTATACTTCTTTGGTTCAATTTTGAATAAATGTCAAATGTATAATACGCCTATAGTCTCATTACATTGGTTTACATTGGTTTGGATACTTATCGATGCACGTTTATAAATGTAACATTTAGAAGAATAACGAAAAGGAGAATGATGGGGGTGAAGGCACTTCACAAGAGCCAAGAAATCTCAGATGATTTGTGCAAATCGGATGAATAAAAAGTTTATTTCTTGCCCTATAAGCATTACAATGTTGGAATCTTATTTTTATAAATGAAAAGTCATTTCCTCCACCACCTCATTTGTTGTAATTTGAATTAATTTAAAAAAAAATTAGGTTTATGGAATTATTATTGGTTACATTTTATCATAAAGTCACGGTGAAAGTCTATTGTTTCACTGGCTGGCCGTAATAGACTTCTTTGACACAAAACGAGGTCGCTAAGTGATGCACGATGTGAAATATTATCACAATTTTTTTGATTGCTTAAACAAAGTTACTTATATTTAGTCGCTAAGTATGCCAAACTCTTGCATTGCAATTGACAAAATATACATGTATCTTTGTTATTAAATTGCCACGAGTATGATGAAATGTTTTAAGTTACATATTCAATTATTTGTTGCTATATATTCTGGTTATTTGTTGCAAATGTGTCGTTATTGTGCCAAAATATTTGACGATGTAAAGCAATAAACTTCTTACAAAGTTAATAGCAATATTGATGTTATTTTGACGTTAACGTTGTTATAATTGGCCTTTACATCAATTGTTGTGGCAAATGATCAAGCCATAAGGTTGACGTAATGGTTGGCGTCCGGGTGACAATTTTGTGGCAAATGATCGTCATGTATAATGTCAAGAATGTGACAAGATTGGGAGTCCTAAAAGTCCATTTATGTCCGAATTTGGCGTTATACTTGATGATACTGACACCCTTCTCTTTGTAGTGGGGGGCATGGGGGTTACTGCTACATTGAACAACCTTGGCACAATCAATCTCCTTGTTCAAGACGCATGCAACAACCGTGCACTTGAACCGTAGTAAAGCAATGCTTGGGGGCCCTCTTTGTGCAGCCTGCTACTTTCCACATCTGTAGCAACTTCTATCACACCCACTTTCCGGATGTGGATAGGCCGGACCCCTATGTCGATCTATATGATGACATACGCCAAAGATAAGCAGCTTGAAGCGTGTCATACTCCTGGAGAGACTTCACGCGCTGCACCGGGTAGAACAACCCATGAGATTTGATCCCTTGATCGATGATATATTGTAGTTGCATCCCTGCAGAAGGAGCTTGGCCACGGACATCGATGACAATCGTGTCACGCCGCCATGGTCGACAGATTGCTTTTGCTCTCGAAATCTTTGACCCGCAATGCAATGGACTAGCACCGCTGGCCTTCCACTTTCGCAAAAGCACTTGTAGGCGTGAAAACCAGGGGCGGATCTAGTGGTGGACTATGTGCAGTGCCCGAAAGGGATATGCATGTCGTCAAGCACTTTCAGTGGGAACAAGCTAATAGGGATGAAGAGATCGACGCTGCATCCACTTACCACTTTACTTGAAGTTGGCTTGGCGGGTTGTCTGCTAACCCCGGTGCAACAACTCCTCACATGCCTCAACCAAGCGATTGGATTATGAACATACGCAGGGCTTATGCCCGATGCTTATAGATGACCCGGCAGAAATTTTGCAATATCCTACACTAGAGCAAATGTGACGGCCGACCGATGTGCTTAGGATCAAGCGCAAAGAGGTGCTTTTGGGATAAGTCACGACGGACCTCCGTGAACACAACCTTCCCACGAATCAATGGTTTGATGCAAAGTGCAAGGAACACAAACGCCGGCTCCGGCCAAGTCACGTGCCACGCCCACATGCGGTCGTGACAAGATCGTCCATCTTCCTTAAAGCCAAGAAAACGTACATTGCGGTAGCATCAAAGGAATGTTTTACCTCCGAACGTCATCCCGTGACCTTCAGGCGGGTTCTTAGAAAGCCGCGATTACAGCCCGTGGAATATCACTCCGGCGGTGGAGACAATACTTGCAACAGCCTATAATGGTCCCTCGGGGTGCACATGCAAAGATTACCCTTGCAAGAAGGCCCGCTGGAAATCACAGATTCGACGTGGAACAAGGCTTGCGGCCCGCCTTGCCAATGGGAAAGCCCCGGACTTGGATGGCATGCGAGGCGTAATTGCTTAAGTGGGTAGTGGGGCCATAATACCGATCTTGTCCACCTTGTTCAACAAGGCATTACAGAAGATTTCCCAATCGCAGTGGGACCAATAGCGAAGTTGTTCCCATATATAAGGCGGGTGACCCACACCGCCTACCCACCATCGAACAATCATGGTCGTTGGTGTTTGCAAAATTGCTTGTCGGGATTCTCGACAGCAGTTGACGGCCGGGCGGAGGCAGCCAGAGGTGCAGACCCTCACCCGCAGGATTGATCCCGAACACTCAACCATTGACCACATCTTCACGTTATAACTTCGATTGAAGACGGCCGGGAACCGTCGATCTATATTGGTGCTTTGTGGATTTTGGCGGGCGTTTGACACCGCGTACCGCGAAAACTATAGGCAAGACCGCAACAGTGGGGTTCCTATAGATTTGCAGAATGCGAATGCGAGCTATAATGAAAGATGCTCCGGGTCGGCTGCGCCAGACAAGCCAACCATTTGATAGTGCGGCATCGGGTTTGGTGGGGATGCCCTCTCTCCAACATTGTTTGGGCTTTACATTGATCAATTGGAGAGCCGGCTTTACGATAATGGGGCGATGGAGCTCACCTTCTCTATCGATCATCGCACGCTAATATATACCGATGATGTGGGACCTCCTAGCTTACACACCGCCAGACATGCAACCACATCTCGATACCCTAGACACATTCCGCCAAGCTTAATCGATATGCGGCGTCCTGGCCAAGACTAAGGTGGTTTTCATATCATCTTCCGCACGTCCACCGAGGGTCCCCTCCTTCGGTTCACCAGGGCAAAAATGTGGAAGTTGCATCCACATACAAATATTTGGGAGTGGAGTTTCCTTCTCGCTATGCACTGGACACATCCATACTACCACGAAAGTGACGGCAGGCTGGAAGGCACTATATGCAATGCAAAACAATAGTCATAGAGCGGAGTTGTATGATTGGGCCCCATCACCACGCCTGCTCAAGGTCTTAGTGGAGCCCTCGTCTTTTATACCTGGGTGGAAGTATGGGGCCCCAAAGTATCACTTGCTACTTGGAATGACTTGGAGCAGTCCGTTAAAGCCTTCTTAGTATGAGCACTAGGGTGAAGTCCACAGGTCCCATATCAAATTCTTTTGCCAGGAGACAGGATTCTTGCCTCTTGAGAGGCTGCCCCGATCGCCACATTGTCTATTTTCAGAAGGTGGTCAATATGGATGATGCTTTCGTCTCCCTAAGCTAGCTTATATCATGGCAATGGAGCCGCAACGCCTCAAGGCCTCAAGGCACTGGAGGGAAAAGAGAGCTCAATGGTTGGCTAGATGGAATGTGCAGAACACGGTGCATATATGTGCAAACAGAGGCAGACGCCATAGCTTGAGGCAATATCTGACGATTGCTTCCTCAAGAAGCTTTGGGATGCCAATGCCCTTGAACAGTCCGGCCAAAGACACTATCAACGCCACATAAATCCCACATTGGAACGAGGCCCGCAATGCTACCCTGCGTACCCACTTGCCCATGAAAAGGCGAGACTCATTGCCTCCATTCGCACGGGGGCACATCATCTTCGAATGGGAGACAGGCAGATGGATTGGTGAGCCACGCCAGGTGCCGAAATTGGCCAATGCCGCCAAATGGGAGTCATTGAGGATGAATCTCATACCCTTCAAAGTTGCCCAAAGATATGATCAAATTCGGACACGATATATTTGAGTTGGTCGCCCGGCCAGTAGTTACATGTGACATTGAGCACAAAGATCGTTATGGACATGCGAGATCAGCTATGTCCTCGGGCACACACTTGACATGTATATAAACATTGATGTATACTTATGCGGTTGACAAAGATTCTTATTAATGCCCGCGGTTTTCCCTCTGAAACCCTTCGGGCTGGGTTTTTAACCCGAGACCGTAATAAGTTTGTTCAGCTTCCCTTATAGGTCCCATAGGCCGATTGGCCTCGCGGGATCGATAAAAATCATTCTCATTCTCATTCTCATTATTGAGGCTATTATAATTATTGAGTCATGGTTGGGCTTTCTCTTGCTATATGAAGTGTGTATTATGGAATTTACTTGACGTGAGCTTGTTAAGGCATGGGCATGAGGATAGAGAATTGTAAGTAATTATTTATGGTGTAATTCTTTGATATAGACCTTTGGGGCCGGAGTCTAGGTGCGATAGTCTAGTCTCATGGTTTTTGCACAGTGCTATGTAAATGGTATTATTTGAACATCGGGCGCTGCATACCGTATGGTACAAACGTCATGCACCTGCTAAGTGGTCCTCCAATGCTGGACGCAGTGGAAGGGTGTGTACACACATGGTTACCCCGCCTCTATGTCACTGGCCTGATCAGCCGAGTTGACCTTGCTCAGACCCAGAGGAATATTGGTTGCAACGTTGATGCTATGATTGCTTGGTTATTATACATGTGGTCTTGAATATTGAAATTAAGTTGCAATGGTTATGTTGGTATAATTATGCATTGTGGTTATGCTTGTTGGACTAGTAACTTAGATTGCAGGGGCGAGGCTATGGTAAGGCTAAGTTATTGTTCCAGGCCAATGCTAGACATGTCCTAGATCCCCAATCCCCACTTAGTCCATGTGACTAACCCCGTGGTTGATGGTGTAAGCAGAGGTGCGAGATGCTCCGGAGAGTAGCCAAGCTTCAGAAAGGCGAGAGTAGAAGTGTGTGGATTGCTATTCAATAAACTTGATTATTATCACTGTTATTATTATATTGGGGATGAAGTTATAATTATTAAGAACATACATTGTATACGGGAATATTGCCGAGTAATGGGCAAGTTTTTTTTTTTTTGGGGGACTTTAGAATATGTACAAAGATTAAATTCTTTACCTAAGTATGCATGTATCAATTTCCTGAGTTCCAAGAGTTAAGTAGATCCAACGGTAGAGATCGATGGGATCTCTAGTTACCGAGAGGCTAGCTGGCCAGTCCCATCACAGTTGGTATCAGAGCAAGGTTCTGGTTAGTGGATTATGAGATTTTTTATTATTGATGATATTTGCTATGGTTCCGCATTCTTGTAGATGAGTTCCCAGGAGGATCCCTGGAGGAGCTGCATGTGCTGGAGGAGCCTAGTGGAACCCCCGATGTAGCCGATATCTTGCGTGCTATCTAGCAAGTGTTGCAGCAGAGTGCGTCGCAACAAAAGACAGCCGCTGACAAGGCAGTGGAGAAGGTGCTGAAGGACACTAAGAGGGAAGTATTTACTGGAGAAAATGTTACAAGGGATGATGCGACTTCGGGGCCGTGGGGTTGAGTTTTATTTTAAACTCATTAATCTGCAAGACTCATCAAAGTTGTATTGGCTCCGCAATGTTGGGTGGATTTGCTAGAGTATGGTGGGAGAATTATTTGAGGGACATAAATAAGGTTGCAGGGCAGGCAACTTGGCAAGAGTTTAAGACCGCTTTTGAAGGATACTTTATGCCTCCCGGATACAAAGTAGACAAGATGAATGAGTTTTGGACCCGACACAAAAAAGGACAAGTAATGTAATATAACGAGCAGCCTGGAAAGGTTGCGATCATTGTCCTTTTGAGGATAAGGAGAAGCTTTGTGCTCGATTTGTGAAGGGTTTGCTTGATATTAAGAGCACAATGTCGTGTGTCCTATAAGGATCCGAGGAGGTATTCGAATTGCTAAGAATCATGAATCTGACCCCAGCCAGAAGGCAACCTTGAGAATGCTAAGAAGAGACAAGTTCCTTCCACATGGCGGTCGTGGACCTCAAGCGAGCAGAGGTAGATTCCCTAGTCGGGGAGGCATGGTCTGGCAGGTCTGTTAGTATCCGGGAGAGCGATCAAAATCGAGGATCTCGCCTATGTATGCACCTTTGAATGATGAAACCAGAGAAAAGTGTATTAATGAGAATCGATGCTTTAGGTGCGAAGAAGTTGGTCATTATGGACGAGATTGTCCGAGAAGGTGGGTGGATAGTACCGCCTTACGCATGTTCTCAACGTGGAGGGC
Source organism: Isoetes taiwanensis (assembly GCA_021234155.1). Taxonomy (NCBI): domain Eukaryota; kingdom Viridiplantae; phylum Streptophyta; class Lycopodiopsida; order Isoetales; family Isoetaceae; genus Isoetes; species Isoetes taiwanensis. Next base: position 37,041 of record JAJEKV010001005.1, on the reverse strand, counting down.
AATCAAATCGCTGGTCCAGTCGAATTCTAGTGATACTTATGGATGGGGGCCAAGGTAGAGGAAACCCGTGCCGAGGTAACCATGGTGGTGGTGGAGGTTTTTGGGATAATAACAGGGGTGGCAGAGGACAGGCTAGAGGAGATAACAGGATTATGGCACAAGCTAACCCTACAGTTGAAGTTAGGGCTGCTCGAATCACGGACCCTCCTGTGGAAAGAATGTGCATGTATGCTGCAGTGGACTAGGGCCGTGTAGATAACCAAGCTGTGGTCATCAGAGTTCCAGGTATTATTCATGGAGTTCCTGTTCTATTTCTTATTGATTGTGGTAGTACACATTGTTTTATTTCCCCAAGGCTGGCAAAGAAACTAGATTTGAACATGATTAGCCGGGACCCTAGATATGTGGAGTTGGCTGATGGGAAAATTAAGACTTCTTATGCTAAGGTAGACAATCTTGAATTCCAAATAGGAGATCTTGAGTCCCATACTAGTTTTGAAGTATTGAGCCTAGGAAAGTATGATGCTATTCTAGGAATGTCATGGTTGAGGCCATATAAAGCTTGCATTGATTGCGGAGAGCAAATAGTTACATGCCAAAGTCCTAATGGAGATAAGTATGTGCTGGAAGGATTGTCTTCATCATTAGTGGTTACACCTTTGTCCCTAAAAGTTTTAAGAAGCATTAAGAAGGGTTGCATAAGAACCTGATGTGCATTGTTGTTAGATTCATTTTTGGTACCGCAGGAGTTACAAGAACAACCTATTGCTCCCCGAGATCCGAAAGTGTTGGATGAGTTTTCTGATGTGTTTCCTAAGGAATTAATGTAATTGCCTCCACATAGAATGGTAGATCATGAGATAGAACTTGTTCACAGGGGGCTGAACCTACGCCAAGGCCACCATATAGATTTCATGCATTAGAGATGGCCGAATTGAAGAAACAATTCGCGGAATTATTGGGACAAGGGTTTTATACCGTAGTGTTTCTCCATTTGGGCCAGCTTCTGTTTGTAAAAAGAAAGATGGGACATTAAGGTTATGTATTGATTAATGTGATGCTTAACCGACATTACATGAAGAATAGATATCGCATTGCCTAGGGTTGATGAGTTATTTGACCGCTTGGGACAAGCTAAGTACTTCACAAAAATTGATCTACGATCTGGATATCATCAGATCCGGATCAAGGATACAGATATTTATAAAACTGCCTTTAGGACACGTTACGGACATTACGAGTTTGTTGTAATGCCTTTTGGGTTGACAAATGCTCCCGCCACCTTTATGCACCTAATGAATGAGATATTCCGATCTTTCTTGGATAAGTTTATATTGGCTTTCTTTGATGATATTTTGGTATATTCCAGGACATTAGAAGAGCATGTGGAACATGTAAAACAGACATTAGCTATTTTGTGACAAGAAAAGTTGTATGGTAAGCTATCTAAGTGTTCTTTTGCACAAACTAGATTGGTATATCTTGGGCATGTTATTTAAGAGAAGGGATTGGAGCCAGATCCTTCTAAGGTTGAGGCAGTTAGGGATTGGCCCACACCAAAGACGGTGATGGAGGTAAGATCATTCTTGGGATTAGCAGAGTATTACCGCAAATTTGTTCCTAAATTTGCAAAGATTGCCACTCCTTTAACTTCTTTGCTGGGTAAGAAGAATGACTTGCATTAGACTGATAGTTGTCAGGAAAGTTTTCAAAAGTTAAAGGATGTTTTGATTAGTGCACCAGTTTTAAGGATTCCAGATATGAATATACTTTGAAATTGAATATCAACCTTGCAAAGAAAATGTGATTGCTGATGCTTTGTCTAGGTGGTCATTTTTAACCTCTATTAGTGTGCTTCAAGGGCAATGGGATGCAGATATTCTTAGCAAATTGATGAAGGATCCATATTTTGCACCTGTGGTAGAGAACCCTCAAGATTTTCCGAGGTATGCAAGGAGTTTTGTATTACAATGGCCGTATGTGTATTCCTAATGATCAGGAGTTGAGATTGAGATTGCCATATGAAGCACATGATAGTCCTTTAGCGGGCCACCCAGGGGTACACAAAACTTTGAGGAAAATGCGCCAGAATTTCTTCTGGCCCGGACAGAAAAGGATGGTTAAGGAGTATGTGGCTAGGTGTTTATCTTGTCAAAAGGTAAAAGCATCAAGGTTTAGGGGAGCCCGAGAGATTACAACCTATAGTAATTCCATCTTCTAAGTGGGAGTATTTCCATGGACTTCATTATTGAGCTTCCCTATTTCACGCTCAAAGTTATAATGCAATTTATGTTGTGGTTGATCGACTAACTAAGCAGGCCCATTTTATGCCACTATTACATCAGATCGGGATACGAAGTTTATGAGCCAATTTTGGCAAGGGTTGTTTCAAAATATTGGGACTAAATTATATGCCAGTACATCTTATCGTCCCCAAGCAGATGGCCAAGTGGAGCGAGTTAAACAAGTCTTGGAGGATATGCTCAAGATGTATGTGCCTAGTCAACCGAAGGTATGGGATTCTTATTTGTATTTGGCCGAGTTTGCATACAATAACACTTATCAAGGTTCCATCAAAATGAGTCCTTTTGAAGCAATGTATGGTAAGGAGTGTCATTGTCCTCTTAATTGGAGGGATCCTCAATGCAATATTGAAGCAGCTAATGAAGTAGCGGAGGACATGGATGCTCAATTGAGGAGACTTTGCCAGAATTTGGTTGTGCCAAAATAGACAGAAACAGTATGCAGACAAGAGGCGTAGGCCACTTGAATTTCAAAAGGGGGATTATGCGTTTTTGAGGATTAATCCCAAGCAGAGCTCACTGGCATTTAAAAGTGTAGGTAAATGGGCCCCTAGGTATGCGGGTCCGTATGAGATTCTGGAACGCATTGGAAAGGTGGCTTACAGGTTGGAGTTACCCTCACACTTGAAAGTACATAACGTATTTCACGTGAGTAACTTGAGGAAGTATGTTTTTGATCCTTCCCATATGCTGGGGGACGATGATTTAGTAAGGTGGAGAACTTTCAGACTCCACCGAACATTCTGAGGAAACCCGGCCGCTAAGGAGGCGAACCCGTCTTGAGGAAGGTGCCACCTGGAAAGATGCCAATTGGATTCTTCGTGAGTTTCCGGAGATGCGCCCATGAGGACATGGGTTGAATTTTTGGAGGAGAGACTGTAACGGACCTAGGATTTTAAGGTACATTGTGGAATTATTTTATTAAAGGATGCAAAGGAATAATAATTAAAAAAAACACCATGCATGCAGAGTATACCGTATATGTAGAGATTATATGGATAAATATATTGGAGGATAGCAATAAATACAAATACAGTGGAGCTTGATGCATGTGATGGTGAAGCATTTGGAAGGCGATAGATTGCGGTCGGATTGCTGAAGGAGCAGGGTGTGAGCAAAACTCTGTGGGCATGTTGGAGTGCAAAGGAAGCAAGCGGGATTCCAGGTGGGGATCAAGCCTTACACCTGGGTTTTTTCTAGCGTAGCAAAATTGTGTTGATGTAGTAGGATTGTTCTGGAACTTAGCATAGATTTGGAGTTAAATTATAAGTGCGTGGACACGAATAAGCTTGCATGATTGTATATGGAAATATTTTATGATTGCATATTGAAAGCTTGCATAAAGTATCATAGATTTAATTAGTTCTAGTGAGCCGAGCACTTAAACCATGCTAGAAGTAATCGGAATAGCCTAGATTAGAACCCGAGGAATGGATTAAGATTAAATTATGGCAGGAATCAGTTAAGACTGTAAAACCTTCTCTTGCATGCTGCCGTTTGCACGACATGACCCTTACGAACTGTAATGATCAGAAATCATGAAAAGCTACTTGAGATGGATCGATTTGAGCCTTAGGGAGGCCAAAATGTGGAAATAATGTAGAATCAGGAAGATTGAAGCAAGAATCGACTGTAAATATCATGATCTTGGTGCCCAAGAATTGACCCAGAACTGCCGGATTAGGGCCACAAACTGGCCGAAATGGCTTGGAAGCCTCTTTGCAAGCAAAATCGGGAGTAGCCAGGATGTTTTGGCATGGATCCGATGGCCTGGAGGCCAGATCTGGCAGCTGCATGCCGAGGTCGCATCCCTGTTAAACGCACGCCAGTAGGATGAACAAAATATTAATGGTTAGTTTAAAAGGCATTTGAGTTAATGGATCTATCTAGAGACGAAGTATATATTAAAACCTTTGGAGTTAGTTAAACTAAAGAGGGGGTAAATACAAGGCACAGGTGTTATGTATGGAGGAAGTTGGTAATGGAAGCATAACGATAGTTGAATGCTATAGATTAAACATTATTAAAGTCTTAAATATAGATAGTAACCTTGTTGTTAGTGAATCTTGGAAAGATGTAGACGTTTATCTTTTATTTAATGGTGATAGTTGCATATTGCATTATTGAGGCTATTATAATTATTGAGTCATGGTTGGGCTTTCTCTTGCTATATGAAGTGTGTATTATGGAATTTACTTGACGTGAGCTTGTTAAGGCATGGGCATAAGGATAGAGAATTGTAAGTAATTATTTATGGTGTAATTCTTTGATATAGACCTCTGGGGCCGGAGTCTAGGTGCGATGGTCTAGACTCACGGTTTTGCACGTTGTTATGTAAATGGTATTATTTGAACATCTCCGCGCACCCGTATGGTACAACGCCATGCACCGATTAATGGTCCTCCATGCCGGACGCAGCGTGGAAGGGTGCGTGCATACCCCGCGGGTTACCCCGCCTCTATGTCACCGGCCCGATCACCGAGGGCTGACCTTGCTCGGACCCAGAGGAATATTGGTTGCAACGTTGATGCTATGATTGCTTGGTTATTATACATGTGGTCTTGAATGCTGGAATTAAGTTGCAATGGTTATGTTGGTATAATTATGCATTGTGGTTATGCTTGTTGGACTCGTAACTTAGATTGCCGGGGCGAGGCTATGGTAAGGCTAAGTTATTGTTCCAGGCCAACGCTTTGTATTGTCGATGCTAGACATGTCCTAGATCCCCCGATCCCCACTTAGTCCGCGTGACTAACCCCGGGTTGATGGTGTAAGCAGAGGTGCGATGCTCCGAGAGTAGCCAAGCTTCAGAAAGGCGAGAGTAGAAGTGTGTGGATTGCTATTCAATAAACTTGATTATTATCACTGTTGGAAACGGTGGAGCAATTATAAATACCTTAACATAGATTTCTCCTCAAAGTATAACTGGAATGAATGTATAAAAAGAAGAGTTACGAGGGGAAGAAGGCGCTTTTACAAAGATGCTATCCGTGATGTTCTAGAGCTGAATTGTATGATTGGGGATTGAAAAGAACCCTGTTTAAAACACTAGTTCAAACAAGAGGTCCGTATGGGGCCCCATTTGGGACCGGTTTGTCTCCCTAAGCTTTACGCTTTATTGAACAAGTCCAGAGGACTTTTTGTGCGAAGAATTGGGGATAAAAATCAGATCCGATACGCTATCATGTTGGCGAAACGGGGTATGTTCCTACTAGAACTAGAAGCGCTTATATCAAGCAAAGAATTTTGTAAATAGACTCAAAGAGCAACCCCGCAACAGTGATATCACATGTGGCAATGAGCCAATCGAGCAAAGAAGGCCGGGTTACAGGATCTGGAAAACTGGCATGCAAATGGGGCTTACGGATGCAAATTGGCCGCCAATAAAGAGGATGCACACGCTGTTATTGCAACACTTGGCTATTGAGCACATATGGTCATCTCCGGGTAGCAGAATGCACCATTATAGAAACCAAATTAACTCTGATAGCATACACACGAGCCAAGAGTACCTAAATGGAGACATCTCACGACATTTGAAGCAAATCATTGCCCGATACAGGACCAGCTCGCACAGACTAGAAATTGAGACAGGTAGATGGCATAAGATTCCAATAGAAGACGTGGTATGCAAGCTATGTGACATACAATGATAGAAGATGAAGACCATGTTTTCACAACATGTGCAAAGATATACAGATATAATGCATGCAATTTGATATTCATGTACATAATTTCCAAATTTTATTTTCTACCACCTTTGAAAATAGCACTATACATTAAGGCGGTGGAAGCCCACCGTTCTTTGCTGTTGAAAATCAAATCTTTGTAATCAGGCTCCATGGCCATTAGGGCCCTAAGTGAGCTAGTTAATAAATTAAATTAAAATTAAAAAAATATTATATATGGGCTTGAAGTTATCTACACATATATAATCTATTATGTCCGATAGGGACGCCCACGTGGCAAAAAATTGTGCATTCTAAAGTCTAACGCATGTTTTTCCCGAACTTTTTCAGCAAGAAGAAAATGAAAAATATAATGAGGCGGCATCTCGGGCGCCATAATCTTGCAGCATCTCGGTGTTACGCCGCCCCTTATCTTGCCTCGAGCCTCGACGACCGCAATCTTTCGCTTATCCCCTTTCTTTTACTTTTTATGTATCCCTTTGCATCGGGCGAGAACAAGAACCTCGTGAGCCGGTGGCCCAGGTTTGCATGAAAATCATGGGAGATTTGGGAGTATTTTGTAACTAGGTAAAATCTAACAGCAAAGCTCCGGTAATGGTCTTCATCGTCGACAAAGACTTTGTGCATTCATCTTCTGCCCTTGAATCTGGCTCCCCGGATTGAAATTTTTTTCCCAATCTGCCCTTCAATAGCATTCTCCGCATTAGATTTCTCCCCGATTCTACATCCCCGCACATATTTCTGCACCCAACCTCGCCATTTTTCTTCCAAACATCAAAAAGTTCATTGCCCGTTCAACTTCCCTTCGCCCCCCACCATTCCGCACATCCAAATCAAACATTTCAGGCCCAAACTCCATGAATTGATCTGCCAGAGCCCCCTCCGCACCAAGTACTTTCGTAGAGAACATGATTTTTGGCTCCTTCTTCCCAAGCCGGAGGAAAATAAAAAGGGAAAACATAGTTCCATCCTCTTGTGCACCAAAAAAGCGGCAATTCCCGAAAGCAATGGGGACAAATCTAGCTCCTTCATGAGAAATTTAATTTTTGAACACCATAATCATTTAACACTATTACTCAAAATCAAATCAAGCTTCTCCCGCATCGATCCATCAAATGGGACACTTCTTCCTTGGATCGATTAAAATTGTCAATATCTCCTGAAGGCATAAACAACATATACCGACACCTACCCAAAGTTCCAATAAGGCTCTCATAAGAACAGCTGTTTCATGATGACCTTCGATCCGATCCATATGAGACTTAACAAATAACCTCCTATTCCCATCCATGATAATGGCAATATGTTGCATATACAGACCACAAGCCGTGACTTGAATGATTTTATTTTGGAGATGAAGATGTGGGCCTTCTCCCATAACCGGTGATTTTTTTGAGAATGAGTTGAAATAGATGAAAGAAGAAAAGAAAAAAACTTGAGCCGATTGATGGGGCGCAGGCTGTAAAACTGATATGGGTTGTTCCCTTTAGTATGAAATTGAGCACGCCATAGCAGCAAAGCAGAGTGTGAGAAGTCGAAAGGTCCCTACCTAAGCCGGGTGGGTTAACCCGGGCGCACACGCCCTCCACATAAATCCACCAATCCATGGTCACCACGTGGCAAACCGGCCACACGTACCACAATTACAAGCCACAAATGGATCGGGAGATAAATCCATTTTCCTAACCAAAGCAATTTAACAATCGGTCTAGCTTTCACCGTGGTGCATTTTAATATACGCCATGTTACTTCTACCAATATAATGGGAATCAAGAACATGATTGCACTATTGTTAATGGACCTAATCGAGCATATCAAATCGGTATGAAACTCCTACTAATAAACCGCCTTAGTTATTATGCCTCGCCTGAAATTTCTAATGCCAAAGAAGAAAATTCAACAAATAACTGGCTCAACAAACCGGCAAATGTAATAGCCATGCACTCAAAAGTTGTCCCCAATTGTTAAATTGTAGGGGTAATCAACTGTCCCCGCTCGCTTTTATGGAATTGCAAAGATCCCCTACCAACATTGGAAAGGGGGTCCCAATGGCTCACCCTTAGCTTACTCACATTACCCTGTCTAGATTGCTCAAATGAATAGAGTCATGTTATCATAAGAGCACAAAAGGTCCATTGCCATACCGATTAAAAAAACCTCACCTCATTTAAAAAAAACCTCACCTTATCTATTCTACCGGCACAACTCCGATGTTTTATGATCAAACAGGTTCTAGGGGGAGAGAGAAACTACCGCAAGGATAAATTTCTTTGTAATTATTAAGAACATACATTGTATGCGGGAATATTGCCGAGTAATGGGCAAGTTTTTTTTTTGACTTTAGAATATGTACAAAGATTAAATTCTTTTACCTAAGTATGCATGTATCAATTTCCGGAAGTTCCAAGAGTAGATCCAACGGTGAGGGATCGATGGGATCTCCGCCATCGAGGGGTAACTGCCGCCCGGTCCCAATCAGAAGTCAATGTGAAGCGCAGTTTAAGCTAAATTTTTTAACCTAATCCACACTTTAACGGCCAGAAGCGGCCAAGAGGCTAATAAAATGTAGGGTGACTGATGCTATTGGAGGTATTGTCATCACCACCATAATGCAGACCTCTTGAACGTCCAAACCTAAATGCATGTGTACGAGAGAAGAAGATGTAAAAGAGGAACATCTTTATGGAAGGTGTAATGGAAGACACAATGCATGTAGTTGTAGGGCTTCAATTCGTGATGACAGGACTTCCTATCTTTTGTTGAATTTAAACTTCTATTCTTGAGGCATTTCATATAGATTGAGTAGGATAAGCATGGGGGCATTTTGGTACTAAGTTTAGTATGTAGGGGGTATTTTGGTAATTAAATTTGTGTGTGTCGGGCATTTTGGTGATTAGTTTGATGTAGATTGATCAAAATTGGTATGTAATGGAATTTGGTAATTAAGTTGATTGTGTGTAGGGGTATTTTTGTAATTAAGTTTGGTGTGCAAGGGGCAAATTGGTAATTTGTTTGTATGTTTATTTTATATAGTGTATTTATTTGAGTCGGGCATTTTGGTAATTTTGAAAGTCATAAGGGCATTTTGGTAATTACATAAACTCTTAGGGGTATTTTGGTAGTTTTTCCTAAAAGAAACTCCCAGCTATTAACCATCTTGTTTCTGCCAAAGGGTTTAAGAGAGTATGTTTTGTAACACTAAATTTGATGACTACTCTTTCCTTCCAAGCAAATGACCCTATAAGCATAGGGAATTTTGATCGAGAACCAACTTCAAAGAACAAGCAAAAATAAGCATGTAGTAATAATGAGTTTTACATTCACTTCCTAATTCAACATATCCGGCTTGCTTTTAACTTCATATTTTATACAACTCTTTTACAATTTCAAAACGAATTTGTCTTCCAATTAAAACATTTCTAGAGAACTAGAGAACCCACATTTTAATGTTGGCAATATAAACAAATATGATTGTATCAGTTCAACTTTTTAAGCAAATGTGATTAGGTGAATAAAGAATGTGATCATTCTAGTTTTAGCTTTTGTTCAAAACTAACTTACAACTCATTTCCTTATTAATCATCAAAAAACAGTAAATCCAGAGGAGAAGATACATTTCCACATTTCCACAACCACTCATGAGAATTTTGGGCAGCTTGTGGTATATGTGAAAGCATAAAATGAACCAAATGGGAGATGCTAGTACACCAATAGAAGGATCTAAGGTCTTCATCATCTCCATATGTCTATTGGGTTGCATGTGTCCTGACCTACCAATGATGTCGCGAACTGTGTGAACTAGAGAATGATTGTGCAACCCTGTGAATCTAAACAACTAGTTTTTTTTTTTTTTTGGGGTGGTGGTTAAGGAACATACATATGCCAAAATTGTATGTGACAAGCTTCAAAGGTCCTACGTCTCACTCGATGAAGGCGAGACAAGTGGGACCAAATAAATTAGAAAAAAGAGGACAGTTTTGCAGCTTTAACAAAGGCTCCAGCAGCCCCTACATAATCCCACATTGGCAAGCCCATGTAGAAGAGTACGATCAATTGAACCTTGGTATAGAATTCCAATGTAACATATAAGATGGAGATATTCCACAATTCTTATGACAGCTGCCCAATATCCCATTCAAGGGAAGCACATAAACTGGATTACCCAGGTGGCCAGCAATGTTTCTGCACTTTGATGTAGGATGCGTTGCATGGATGGTCCCCTTCTAGTGTTCCTTGTAAACTCTTGCTCGACGTTGTGAAGGCCCCCTCAGACATATTTTTGACATTTTGTCAAAATTCCTTTACTGCTAAAATCCAGTCCAGTGCTCCTATCATCGCATGGCTGTGAAGGAAAAACATGAGCCCCCAAATATCTCATCTTAGACCTCAGTGCCTTAATTTGTACCATGCTTGCCATCAACTTGCAATGACTCAAGCCAAACGTTTCATAACTATTTACAACCCACACTCATTGTATTAAACTTTCCAACTTGAACTTCTTTTATTCTGCCCTTGCTAGCAATGAGGACCATCAAGAATATAGGTCGGAAACATTGCTATCTCAATCATAATTGTGTAAAGATCAGCTGAATTATCAGATTTAAGGTGAATTGTCCTCAAGCAACGGGCCGTTCTCTCAGGCCTGAAAACATGCAACCCAATATTTAAAATTGCAGAAGAAAAGGGCCATAATATTGTTCCCATCCTAGTTTCGGGTGCTAGGAATGTCTAGTACATGGCATTCTCTATGGTGAGTACAAACCTGCTGCTCATTCAGCAGGGCTGCTTCGCACGCGCAGAAGAGGTGCCAGAGATAGTGCCAGTTACTGAAAACATCATTGGGCAGCACTACACACTGTTGGAGCACAAGGCACAAACAATGTCTTGATCTAGTGTAGATTTAAATATTTGTTGCCCAGGTATAATATACTGCCATTTCACATATATGCTTAACAAGCAACGATTCCTCCTGCTGCATCACCATAAATTGCACAAGAATTGAGAAAGCAGACCACAATGTGATGGATGATTGAACAGGCATGCTATTTACTATATAAATCCAACTTCATCAAGCCATCCAACCCGACCAAAGCTGTCAACTATGTAAAGTGTAATGTTCCACAATGGGAACAATACCGTGATCGATACACATCATGGTAAACAAATGACAGCTCTCCAAGCCAACCGGCATGACTGCAACGGAGAAAACTTGTATGAAGGTCTTCTCATCTGGCAAGATTTCCATTTGCTGAAAAAGCTCAATGGCTTCCTTATCATAACCATTCTGACTGTATGCTTTAAATATGGCATTCCACAAAGAAACGTCCCGCTTGACACCTGTCAATATTGCTTGAACATGAGATAAACTACCACAATTGCATACATGTTGATAAGTGCACTTGCAAGGGAACATCTGATTCAAATCCATGGGCTACCATGAGGGCATGGATATGCTTTCCCCGCTGAGATGGGTCCTACATTATGCAGAACATCAAGAATGCTAATAAAAAGTAATCTTATTTGGTGCCATACCTTCTCTTTGCATTTGTTGGCAAAACTTTGATGCTTTTGGCCAGTTGTTATTATAAGCACATGCAAAACCATGGTATTCCAAGAAACCATATCTCTATGGGGCATATCATCAAACAAGGCCTCAGCATTCTCTAGGTTCATACACTTGGTATACATTGCAATAGTCGCATTCAACAAAATCATGTCAGAGTCGGGTAACTTGGAAAATGTTGTTTCATCCTCCATACAACCATACTCCCCATACATGTTTTACTATGGCAGTGGCTACCGTAATATCTAACTCCAAGCCAAGACGTGGAATGTTTCCATGCAACCTCTTCCCCTCTGCTAAACATGAGCATGCTTCAAAAAGACTGAGAAAGGTAATATTATTTGGGACCAGCTCCCCCACTTGCAGTTCCTCAAAAAGCAAGATAGCTTCCTTTTCATAACCACCTTGACAGTGTGCTGTAATTATGGCTGTCCAGATGGATATATCTTGTTGAGGCATTTGTTGAAATGTCCTAAATGCATCTCCCAAACTTCTACAGTTACTATACATAATTATAAGGGCTGTCCCAATAACAGAGTTGGATACTAGGTTATTACATATACTACAAGAGTGTATGCGTTTGCCATCTGGCAGGGATGATAAATTAGAACAGGCATCAAGTACATTTACAAATGTATATTTGTATGGAGTGACATGCGATAGCTGCATTTCATCAAAAAGCTGGAGAGCTTCCTTATTGTAATTGTAATGAGCATATGTTGCAATAATTGATGTCCAGGAAAGTACATCCTGTTTTACTATTCTAACAAAGATAAACCATGCATCATACAAACATGCACAATTGCTGTATGCGTTTATGAGAACTGTTGCTATAACTACATGTGATGCATGTCCATGGATATTACCACATGCATGCACCCATTTAGTCTTTTGATTCGCACGCCAGCAATTCGCAAGCTTCAAGTACACTTATAGATATTTACTCGGCTTGGGATGACTCTTTCCATAAGCATTTGCATAAATAATTGGAAACCTGGTTCCCATCACCAATTTGCACATATGCATCAATTAGAGAACTCCATGTTATAGTATTTCTATGAGGCATGCTATCAAATATCCCTTGAGCCTCCATGATGCTTTTTGCACTTTCCATACATCTTTACAGTGTAGTTCCAACAACAAGATTATTGTCCAGCCCCTTCTCCACGATGAGGCAGTGTAAATATCTTCCCATTTCAATATCTTCTGGACTAGAACATGCATCCAAAATTGCACAGAAAGTATACTTATCTGGCATTGCTCCGCATCTTTCATCCGAAAAAATGTCTGAAGAGCCTCTCTCTCCTGCCTGTTTCCAAGTGTATGCCTAATAATTGTACTCCATATAAATGAATTCCGCGTCTTCATCCTTTCAAATATAAATATGGCATCCTCCATGTTTCCACAATTAAGATACATCTCTACAAGACAATTGCCAACTAGTTTATCTTCTTCATGCCTATAATTAGCAATCCAAGCATGAATGAATTTTCCTTTGCAAGGTCATTCTGATATCCGTATTTCTTCAGAAGAAAGACCAATGAGGCAGAATCAGACTCAATAAACGGTCTATTTTGTGGTGCTAGATCCAATTCTTGACCTAGTTGTACAGATGCAATATTGCTTAATGAACAGAGCCTGGATGTATCTTTGCTTTTCTTAATGGACGGTTTCAAGGACGGGATTAGAGGTGGCATCGAACTAGAAAGCCATAATTCATCATTTCACAGAGTGTTGAAAAAAATTAGCATACTTACCATACTTGGGGTTTCTTCTCAAGCTGAAAATTGGTCATCCCCACGAGTAATCAGATTGCAAACGTATCACCTGCGAATTTTACCAACTAGACGTTCTTCATTGCTGGCGCCACATTGCACAATCTTTCTGCTTTGGTGGAGATGTTTTTTGGGTTTGGAAAAAAAAATAAAAATTCAAAAAACATTGACAAAGTTCGGGAATAACATATAAGCCGTATAAAACATTGAATACTATGGTAATAACTTGAAGAGGCGGTTGTTTTATTGTTGGTCGGAATATACAATATGCCTTGGTGGGGTGAGGGTAATGTAGAGCAATTGCCATTATGAAATTTGGGTGGTCTAATATGTGGTTATAGTGGTTTGTGGAAGTATGGCTACCAGCATAACATGAGGAGTCTAGGTCACCTTTCAGGTTAGCCAGTCATAGCTGAGAGCCCTTCAGAGTAGTGTCGAGTCACGGGAAGTGCCCTCATCGGCCCGAACCTACACCCACACCCTTTCTTAGGAACCCTGAACATAGCCTTCTTTGCTCGAGACGAAGAGTTGCGGGAGCAGCGATCGTCAATGAACAAGGCAAGGGCCTCCATGCAGAGGTTCATGAACAGCTGCAGCAACGCATGCATGAATTGGCAATGCAACAAAGAACTCCAGTGATGGTGAGCTCCAAGCTTCCTGAAAGGAGAGGCCGCCATAGGCCCCACTTGTTCCACCACGCCCAACGGCAAGACGACTTCAATCGGGACTGCACACTGCCATGCGACCAAGCCATCCCATGTTGCCACCACCCCAGGACAGACCGCAGCCCACGCCCCTGTTGACTTGAATCCTGGCTACCAAGCCAACCTAATAAAAGTGCCTACCACAAGGGTGATCAGGACCTCCAGATCACTTAGGGTGATCAATCCTTCAAGCAAAAGATGGATTAGAATGGCAAATTGCAAGAAGTTCAACTGTCCCTGAAATTTTGACAGTTTTAGAAGTGCCAAGTTTGCATATCTATATCTTGGGATCCGTGCAGTGAAACTTATTCAAACTTGGAATGGCAAGAAAAAAATAGCAGAGGATGCTTGATATGTAATTTCAGGATTTTTGGATGCTTCCTTAGCGAACTATAGATTTTTTAACAAGCAAACTTGAAACAGACAATTTTCAATGAGTGTATCAGAAATTTTGGCAATTTTGGAACAACCAAATTTGGGAATCTGTAACTTGAGATGGAAAGATCCTAAAATCTTGAAACTCGGACTGAGGAAATATGAAAGGAAGGTATGCAAACAAAATTTCAGAATTTTTTGGATAAGCTGTTTGAGATCTATGGATTTTTGAAAAGGCAGACTTGGAAGAGAAAATTTCAATGACTCTCAGAAATTTTTATAGTTCTAGAACAGCCAAATTTGCAAAGCTATAACTATGGATTTATGGATGCTAAAATCATGAAATTTACTTTGAACGAAAGATGAATAGCAAGGGAATCATGGAAATTAAGCTCAGATTTTTTGGAGACATAATTTGCATATGGGGCATGGCTAAACTTGCAGACTTGGGATAGTGAAATTTCAGTGTTCATATCAGGGATTTTGCTCAAAAATCGAAAAATTGCATGAAACAAGTAGAATAGCATCAATTTTGACTTGATAACAATATCAGGGATTGTAATATATCAGAATATCAATTGAAGCATGGTAAATCATCAGAATTTTGTAACTTTTTGTCAAAAGCATGTCAAGAAAGTAGAAATGAAAGCCAATCCTCAAGTAAAAGCCCCTAATCCTTATTTTCCCATCAAAATCGACATGTTCTTCCTGCTCTAAGCTTCCCCAAAATCTTTGATAGCCCCAAAGCCTTGCTTCCTTTCGATCCGAATCCCCTTTTTGAAAAAATATGTTTTGGTTCAATTCTTGGCAAATTCGGTCTCCACTTTTGTTTTTTAGCTTGATTTGTGGTTTCTTGGCACAGGGGAGAGTGATTCGGGATGTCAGGGCCATGATTAGCCCGCCAAATTGGCTAAAAATTCGGATCTTGGCTTGAACAAATTTTAGGGTTCTTGAAAGAAAAGTTTGATATATCCCACAGGCCTGGCTCGATTTGGAAGACTTTGATATATACGGCTTGGCCCATGTGGATTAATAAAATTACGTGCTGCCTCCACGTGGGTTAAATTCCCCACCCCACACCCCTGGGAGAGTACCGTGTGAGGCATGATTGGAGAAATGAGTGACTAGACCAAGGGGAGGTACATAGAAATTTTTAATTTTTTAAATTTGGCAGTTTCTAGAAATGGAATATGAGAGTCATAACAAGGTCTTTTCAAAAGTTCTTTTTGCATGGAATCTTTTTTGATGCTCTATATGATGGGAGAATCTTTTTGAGAAAAAAAAAGGATCTTTATTTTTGGCTTAAAATGAGGCTATTTTTGGTGAGGTCGCAAGGTTATGGAGTGATGTGGCAAAGGGGTGATGACATGGCACAATGAGGTGATATGGCAAGCAAGGTGGTAAATAACTTTTTTCCAGTCAAAACATTTTGTGATGTGGTGATGAGGTGGATGACATGTGTATGGTGATGTAGATGTACTTGAGTGATGATGTGGATGACATTTGGCATTTTTGAAGATGATGTGGATGGTTTGGCATAATATTTGGCACTTGTGCACATACACATTAGGATTTTGTGCAACATCTTGGCAAATTTGCTTTTTCAAAATTGTTTAGAAAAAATGTGCACTTTCTCTCTCTAGATTTGTCTTTAGAAAGAGAAAATGGTCTTAGACCTAGGAATAACCAAATTTGATGGAGTTTTTTGACATGAAAGAAGCCTTGGAAAATGGAATTCATGCCAAAATGGATCTAGCCACATACCAATGAATCTTGAGGGGTCTTCCAAACTCTAACAAAGGGTCTTCAATTTAGGCTCAAATCTTCTTGCTTTAATCTCAACTTCCTTGCCAAACTTGTATGATGCCCAATCAATGATCTCCCTTGGTTCTTCATCACAAATGTCTTCTAAGAGTCTTCAAAGGTAGATGTCTTCAATTTTGTTGCTTGATTAGCTCATGCACACATGTGTCAAACCAAATGTTAGACAAAGGTGTAGTTCATGCGCATGGCTCTATGTGGCGGCATCCAGATCAATCGCCAAACAAAGACCCTGCGTCGCCCGACATGGCCCGAGAATGGGCTGTTTACCGCTCTTCACATACCTGACCACCCCGGGAAAGAGCGCCGAAGACCCTCAAAGTTGTATAAGCTCTTGGAGCGACGTGGAGATGTTGGAAAACCTCACAAGGAGGTGCTTCATAGGCCACCCGTGACAGATCCAACCAATCTCGCCATTCTCTTGCCGCATCCATTCTTCAATATTCGGGTCAAAAATGCATGTTCCTTATTCTTCAAAAATGCTTCTTCACCATTCTTCAAAGGCAGGTGTGAGGGCCTTTCTCGACTCGGTTATGAGGCCTAGCAAATCCCCTTATGGTGCTCTTGTAATTCTAGATAAGAAAAAGGATGGTTCAATGCAGATATGCATTGATTATCATGCCTTGATTAAGATCATGATCAAGAACAGATATCCCCTGCCTAGGATTGATGAGATCATGGATAGATTACTAGGAGCTAAGTACTTTTCTAAGTTAAATTTGCACAGTGGCTATCACCAAATAAGTGTGAAGGATTTGGATGTGCATAAGACTGCTTTCAGGACTACATTTGGTCATTTTAAATTTTTTGTGATGCCTTTTGGTCTAACAAATGCTCCTGTTACTTTTTCCAGAATGATGAGTGAGGTTTTTGTTGAGGTATTTTTAGATGATATCCTTGTGTATAGCAAAACCTTAGGTGAGCATTTGGATCATTCGCGTACAGTACTAACTCTGCTCAGACAATATAAGTTGTATGCGAAAATGCCAAAGTGTGAAAGTGAATTTCGGAAAGCAACAGTGGAATATTTGGGCCACATTGTATCTGTGGATGGTATAGCTGTGGATTCCAAGAAAATGGAGGCAATTCAATCTTGGCCGATGCCGAAGAATGTATCCGAGTTGCATAGTTTCTTGGGATTGGCCAGCTATTATCACAGATTTTTTTGGAAGTTTGCTAAGATTGCAGCTGCTTTGATTGTTGAAAACCAAATTCATTGGCAATGGATAAATAAGCGATGCGTGCAATGGATATGTTGAAGGGTTGTTGACCTCGGCGTCGAAATCTATTGATCCCGCACATGAGTAAACTTTATAAGGGTTTACGGATGTATGTGGTTATGACATTAATGGTGTGCTTATGCGGGATGGCGGTGGTGGCATATGAAAGTCGCTAACTCAAAAAAGAATTCCGAAGGAGCTATTTTTGTTTTTCCTTTTTGTGTTTCACGGCCCTTTTATTCCCTTGTTTGTATTTTTTGTTCTATTGTTCGTTGCTTCGATTAGACTATTAAACATTTCGCGGTCCATCCACTTGAGGCATTCTTTGTTCCTTGCGGCGAAGCGCCTTCCCAAATCGATTAGTCCACGTTTTAGTCCACGGTTAGTTAGTTAGTTAGTTAGTTAGTTAGTTAGTATTACTTTGTTGGGACAAGAAAAATGTTTAAATTGGTGGAATATATGCAGACTATCCATGGGGAGATGTGGTAGCAATGTCTGTGCTTTGCAACATACGTGTTTATTCTGATGCACTTTTACTAGCACCTGAGAATATGGCATGGCAGTAAACAGATTCAATAAGGGGAAATGAAGAGGACGCAGACATCAAGTGGCTAAGTGCAGTGTTTTTTAAGATGCATGATGGTCTTGGGATGTTGGACGTTTCTCTACATAGTGAAGTTGTTCATTTGGCAGATACTGAATGAAGAAAGCAATCCTTCAAGTCTCCAATTAGTGTATCAATCATTAATACATAGTGTCCCATGTGGCAAGGCTTCCATGCAAGTTGCCTTACCAAGCCCTCTTTTACAAATTGTGGTCTTTTTCTAGAACCATGCCATTTTTGAAAGCTTTGCTTAAGGCGTGGGAGACAGTTTAGATTGACTATATAGTCTACCACTCAGTTGCAATGCATGTCTACTGGTTAGTAATAGAAACTAATGATGATCTGGAACCTTCGAGGTACGGAGCTTTCTTCTTCCCAACTGTTTTTGCTTGAGGATGGATCATTTTGTAGCAAAAAGAGGTGCTTGTATTGCAAGTACTAGGGTTTCAAATCTATTCTTAGTTAGAGTGTGAACTGTGCAGAGCAAAGGAAAATTAGGGTTTGAATTAGAGCATTCGAAGTCAACAAAACGTATAATAAGTAGCCAGGTTATTATCAACAGTACCAACCGCCTGACCCCTACCAACAACCCATGATGGCTCCCCCTAGGTGGCCACCTCCGACTCCCGCCTTCATCCTTTCCACATCCATATCCACGATTTCCACGACCATCACCATGTCAATCACCAATGTAGATGTAGCCCCTCCACGGATGCACAATAGAGATGGTAGTGGTGATGATGTTGAGGGGCGACGAGGATGAGGATGAGGATGACAATTCAGTAAGAGAGCTTGCTCTTATCGTGGATATCATGAAGGAGGTTGAGATCATGAGGGGAATATTAAATGAGAATGAAGTAGAAAAAGCCTCCAAATCAAGATTAGGTCTTTTTCTTTTCTTACTAGTTTTAGCTCTAGTAGCGGTGATGTTGCGTATTTTTTATTATTTAGAACAAGCACCTTTAAAAGGAACCCTCAATCCAAGTGAATCTTATTACTTTTAACTAATAGCAAGGCATTGAGCATAATCATGGACATGACTTTGAAATTCCTTATTTGCCTTAATGTTCTATATCTCGGAACACGAGATCTATAATGATGAGGGATTACATGATCAAGTTCCTAAACCAAACGAACTTAAATGTTCAATGGAGGTTACTTATGCCTTGTGACGAACTCAATCAATGTGCGATTTTTTGCACCAATACAACAAATAGGGGGCTACGAGTGAAGAGAAGGTTCAACAAGCCATTTCTATCAAATTTCACGGCATTCATTGAATGCTTTGCAGTATCAAATTTTTAAGCAAGGTTTAAGTCAAGAGGTGTTATTGCTAGCATGTTTTGATATGGTATGTTCGCCACACAAGTTATGTTCTTGTATATTTTGCTTGTCCACGTCTAACCTTGGTTCTTGTCTGGTGGTTGTGATCTTGTTTTGATGGGCGTGGACTGTGGACGAGAGGATTCAGATTGCAGGCAGGATATTCCCAAAGGATTTGAGATTTATTTACTTCTCTGGCCCCGCTGCGTGCTGAACATTGATGGGCATGTAAAAAGGTTTGAAAATCTCAATCAAGAAAGAAACCTGAATATATAGCCGGTTTCCGTTTTGTCAGCACCCTTGAATTCAAATTTGTCTTTTCAAGTGTCATCATCAAATATGCAAGTAGACGCAAGATAATGGTCTATGAATCTGACCGGGATGCACAACAAATATGCAACATTGGAAGTGATTATTACTTAATAGAAGTGGCCCCTCAAGAATTTTGAATGATTATTGCATTAGAATCATAAATGCAATCCATTTCTCTGTAGTGATTGTAGTATATGCAAAGCTTGGGCATGTTGAGAACAAAAGTGCTGTACATATTCTACGAAAGTGTTGGGATTCAATGTCAATGTGGTTGCTGGCAAGGCAATGTATCTAACAATTATTTTCTACTATCCGTTTTAACAGGCGTCTTCAACGGAACTTGTCAGAAATAACTATAGTTTTTTTCTTTTTGATAGAAATGGTCTTTGTCACAATGGAGCCTGAGCCTACTAAGCGAAGAACATCCTCCCAAACTTTTCCTCCTTGGAATAGTGTGTATGTAAAATGTGGTCCATGGCCTTGCTTGATGGACATATGGACTCGTTGCATGAAATCGTTGAAATCATCAATCGTTGCCACTACCTATATGGGAGACGAATCATGTGAGATGTGAACAAACTTTTTGTTGGTGACAAGCTTATGAAATGTAAATAACAACAGACTTCATCATATCTTTGGCCTTGGTTTAAATTACTGTCTTGAGAATTACAAAAATTTACCTGGCATCCAGCAGAGTACTTTTCAACCATATCACTATAGTTCTTTGAAAGTGCATTGTATTCTGCAGAATCCTTAATACCGGCGTGGTGTATGTTAATTCCAAACATTCCTTCCTCATCAAAGCTGCTAAGAGTAATGATTTTAGTAATGTTTATGTATGCATACAAATAATAGAAAAATATAGACAAAGACATTACCAAATTAGAGCATAATTATGTACCTTCCCACTGGCCCAAAATCCAGTTTACCATCACGATCATAATCCCTCCATACTCGCACTGGAAGTCGTTGACATAAAGCTTCGTACTGATTCTTGTGCATTCCCAACTGTAATTTGTGAAAGATTACTATCTAGTTTAGCTAATTCAAAGAAATGGAAAATTTTAGCAAATACCTGGTAAGCTTCTTTATATTGTCCTGGACATAAGATAGCAGTTCCACTTGTCCCTCCCCATTTAGTCATGAGCCAAGCCCTCCCAGGATCAACAGATGCTTTGTAAACTGTTACCTGCAATAATCAGATGTACAAATGGCCCTCCTTTAAATATAGCATATGTTTAGGAAAGTTGAATACCATCCAGCTAGATTCCTTTGTCTTTTGTTGCATGTGTTCTATAAACCACCGCAAAATGGTCATCGAATGCACCTGCAGTATCTGAGGGGATTTCGTATGGAAATGATATTTAGCTTATAAGGCTCATCATAAAAATCATATCCATGTCTTCTGCATGCTTCTCGAAGTATCTAAGAGTTAAAAAAAGTTTCACTTAATGCTGGTACTTGATTTCAAAACTATAAGAAACGGAGCTGCAAAAATACACCTGTGCATACTTGCTAGCTATGTCCCCTGTAAACGTTTTCCAGTGCACGAACCAATAAGAACTGCATGGCATGGTTTGCTAAAGAAAAATACATCAATTGCTGCCATTAAAGTTATCCAGTTATTCTTCCTATTGGCCTCCCTGTATTTGCATCAAGATAATATAGGATCATATATGTGCAAGCAAAAAACAGTATTTTCAGAGTTTAATTAAACATGATAGAAAAACCGTATAATGTAACTAACGGGATTGACGATCTTACTTGCTTGAATTATTTTTCAAAAGCCAAACACCAAAAGCTTTGTCTAATGGAATAACAATCAAGCGGGCAGGAACTCAAGCTGCCGAAAAGAAGATCCATAAAAAGGGTTATTAGCATACCCATCATTATTTTTAGCGCCATGCCCTCCAGCACCACTACCACCGTCTCCATTGCCTTTGCCATTGCTGCTACCATTTAATCCAAAGATGCCCCAGACGTTGTGGATGCAACCTCCGGTAAAGGAATGCAGAGGTACCGAATTTCTTACCGATCCCACACCTAAGAACTCGGCAAGAGATCCAATCCGAAGCGCCATCTATGGATTATGGAACCCTTTATAGAATTCGACGGCTTTAGAACTTGGATGTCTGACAAGAACTGACACTCGAACAAATTAGTTCACATGTTGATGAATCAAATTAGAAGTTTATAAGAAATGTATCCTTTCCCTCACCATCAGCAAATATTCGTTATAGATCATGAAATGACCATAAACACCTAGCTTGTACCACTATAAAACTATTGGAAAACCACCATAAAAATCTCGGGCCCATTTTGTTGAAGCGGACAACACCCTAGACCTCGGGTGTTTATGCCCTACTATAACAATCCCCGGCCTCCACCTTCGATTGTTATAATAATAGGGCATAACATCCTCCTTCCAGGGTGTTATCCCTCTCATGACACTCTCGGACCAAGGTGTTATCTACACCTTCTAGGGTATGGTTGCCATATCTCGTGCACTTAAGAGCATATAACATCAGCAAAATGAGCGTCATTAATCGGGGACTATACAGCAGACATTTTGGGATATCTAGTGCTATCCCAACGGCCATGTCCAATTTTGGGCCGGAAGCTAGTGTGGCACTCAAGGCTTGAGCATGTGGGGTCTATGACCCCCTCACCATGCACCAGGCGAGTCTTGTCGTGCCAAGAGACACTGGCCCCAATAACAAAAGGCTACCAAGAAAGCCTTCCCCGGATAAGAGGATAGAAGGGACTCCACTTCTTCAATGGCTACAACAAAAGCCAACTCATTCAGCATCTGGAACGTCTTGGTAACACTGACTGAAGTCGTCAATGTGGTAGGTTCAAACAAAACTGTGAAGGTATCACTAGATAGCATTTCACAAATTGACGTGCTAAAAAAGATATTGAACTGGTGCAGTGCCAGATTATTATAAGTGAGAACGACAATGTCATGTTCTAGTCCCATGTTGAGTCATGATACCCTGCCCATCTCCCGTGCTTACATTCCACTAATGGACTAGCTCTCCCTTCTGTATTTTTGTCTTTTTCAAAGCTTGTGAAACATCCCCTCTAGCTCTTGATAAGTAACAGCCATCAAGGCTATAGGCTCTAATGCCTTATTGAAATGACAAGTGTTTTTTGCTCATGTCTTTTTGCTCATTCCCTATTTTGTTTTTCCAAAGTTTTCTCTCAGTCATAATGCAACTCCCTTTCTTTTTTTTTACTGTCATTTACTATTTTTAACCTGAGCTAGGCTAAATAACTACTGTCATTCCTGTTATAGCATCTGTGCAAGTAGCCAATAAAGTTTGCTAACCAAAGAATCTTTTGTTATCATTGTTGTCTTAATTGTTCTCTAGTTGCAAATCAAACTTATGTGTTCAGGGGAGTTTATTACATAATACTAGATAAACATCATTGATTATGTGAAGGTCATTAGTGCAATGTAGTATAAAGAAGCATATGTAGCACATGATTGTTGATCCTGTCTTCCACAACGTCAATGCAATGTATAATTTAGGCACAAATGCGTGCCCTTTTCTTTCTGAGTTTCATCATTGTCCTGAGGAACCTGCAATCCCAAATAGGTCAGTTCAACATGGCCCATGTAAAATGCTTTACACAAAATTCTATATATGCATAACCCAGTCTTGTGTTCTTGCTGTTGTAAATGTGGCATGTGTACCCTCTCGAATCTTGTTGTTGGCACTGTTTTTGCAATGACTTGGTCAACTATAGCCACATATGAAAGTGAACAAAACCTGCATGGTTAACTAAATGGACATGTGTCATCTTAGCCCTCCATTTAATTACAAATCCCATGTCCATGCCTCTTCCTCGAAATATAATATCAGCATCTATACTCATTTCAACCATTTCCTAAATCTCTCTTTGTCTGCGGCCTTGTCTTGGTCATGTTGTATTCTAGAATTAACAGTTCCATTCTATTGGAATTCCCAACACCAATGTCAACATGAGGCTGGGGGCAGTAGTTGGATTATTGCCCTTCGGGGCATGGTCTAGTGGCAGGACCTTAAACTGCCACATTCGAGATCACGGGTTCAAACTTGGCCAATATCGGTCTAGTAATGGGGACCTTAAAAATCTATTGCCCTGAGGTCACAGGTTCAAGTATGACCAATCGGTCCTGTGGTAGAGACCTTAAACCTGCCATATATGCTCGATAATCATATGCAAAGTGGCTCCTAGCATATCGTGCCTAGGTAGTGGATTGGCTTCCATGTGATATGTAGAATAAAGTGATGTAAAATGTACTCATGATGTGATGATGAATAGAATTATGTCCTTCAATAAAAGTAGTTGGATTGTACTATCGCTTGTGCTCTCGAAATAACCCTATGCTAATAAACGATTTGATATTATATGAAACGATTTGATATTATATGAACAGTATTTACTATGGTTTATGCAAATGGTATAAGCATTAATTGATTGAGTGTATTAAGCATTGCACTAGTGTATAAGAAGTGTTGCATTTTCCAGAGGGGGCGTATCTCACACTTTCATTTGTTATCACAGCAGGAATTCAGGATGTCTAATAGGTTTGGTGCATCTGTGCTAAGTACAATTGACATATACAATGGTGGCTCAGGTTTCCAAGTGTGGAAATCTAAAATGAGAAGAGTGCTGGAAGCAGAAGACCTATGGCACTTGATTGATGACTCAAGTGAAAGGAAAATGAGTACAACGAGAGGTTCAACTGAAGGGGTCAATGAAAGCTCCACTATAGGTGGTACTGGTAGTTCAGCAACTGTCGCAGGGACGGGGCAAATAGCAGCCAATCAGATGTTGATGAGGAAGTAAAATGTGTGCAAGCTGAAGGTACCATAACTTGCAAAGCAAGTGTAGTATTTTGCTAAGGCTGAGAGATATGACACCAAAGCAAATGTAGGCATATTTGTTGAGAAATTATGAGGAGAAATCGTCCTCGCATATAGACATATCGGAGAAGGATATTAGGCAACTAAAATATCATGAGAATGATGATATAACAGAATTTTTTGACAAGTTGGCTAATCTGCTGGAAGGTCTCGAAGGAGCAGGCATAATTTACTCACTAGAACATCGAGTGCTAATCATATCAAAAGCGTTATCAGAATTTGATAATTTGGTAGTGCTCATTAGGAATGTTGCGAAAACGTGAGAAGCTGCAGAGGAGATGATGAGGACAGAATTCTAGCAAAGGCAATTGCCTAAGGACGAAAATTGTAAGGGGATAGATATATTATATACAAGCAAAGAGAAATTCAGAGGTAGTAGTAGCAGCAAAATTAAAAGTGAGGAAAAAAACATTGGTCCATGCTTCTACCGCAACATGTGCAGTCATTTAAAGATCAATTGCCCTAAACTAAATGGAAGCACTAATACAGAATGTTACAATTGTGGTGGACGAGAGCATATTGCCATAAATTGCTCTAGTCCCAAACAAATTAGAGGTAGAGGAAGAGGGGGCATCCAAAGAGGGGGGAAGAACTAAAAAGGGAGAGCGGAAATAAGTTCTAGTGTAAATTTTGTTCAAGAAGCGGAAGAACAAGAAGAGATTAACGAGGATACAATACATAGGTAACTCAGTCCTTATCTATTACTGCAAGCAAAATTTTATCTAATGGAAATGATTTTAACAATGCTAAAGGAATGCAAAAAGGAACGCACGGGCAGAAATGGAGGACATGTACAAGTTGGAGATGGTGGAATGAAAAGAATTGAAGATTTTGGAGTACTGGAGCTTTATGACTTGAATGGAGATGTAGTGAATCTTAGTAATGTCTTATGTATACCTAGTTTGGTTAGAAACCTTATTTCGATTTCGCAGTTAGCTGATTTGGGGTATAAGATCATTTTTGACAGGCATGATTGTAAGGTTTTATTTGGGAATGGAATAAAATTTCTAGGCAATTGTGTTGGAAACTTATATGGCATTTATAAGAAGTATGTAATAAGTGCAAATGAAGTGAGTGTTATATCTCAGCAAGTATGGAATGAAAGATTATGTCACATGCGCACTAGAAACATACAGAGGATGGAGAAAGAAGGGCTCATAAATGTGGATGACCAGAACAGTGACTTTCCAGCATGTATAGATTGCTAGGTGTGTACAAGAGAGCCAAGTGTGTACTTGAGCTGATACATACTGATTTGTGGAGCCTTTTAACATCACAAACATGTCAGGTAGGAGATATTTTATCACATTCATAGATGATTAGAGTAAAAAGACTGTTTGCTATTGCTTAAAGACCAAAGATTTAGCATTTGTTGCTTTTAAAAGCGTATGCTGCTAAACTGGATAGGGGACGATTTGCTAAGTTTTGTATGGAAAAGGGAATTAGAAAGCAGTTTACTTGCAGCCATACTCCGCAACAAAATGGGGTAGCAGAGAAAATAGAACAATTTTGGATGCGATAAGAGCAATGATAAAAATAAATGGTTTGCCAGATTTTCTATGGGAGGAGGCTGTTAAAATAGCAGTGTACATTCAAAATCTAGTTCCACCATCAGGTTCAAATGGTAGTATGTGACGTTCCACGTATTCATATGCTATACGTATAAATATCATGACACGTCGCCATGGGTAATTTGGAGCCATTATGGAATAAACAAAAAAGGTTTAAGCTAGCTATGCTAGAATGTCAGCTAATTAAGCTAATTACTAACTAAATACCTAGCTAGTTATTATTAATTAGCATAATTCGATCAGTAAGGTGAGGTCACCTGGATCAACTCGATTGGCCCAGGCTACTTGCCTATCTGGGAGGCAATCGAGTGGGTCTCCGGCTCAAATTCTGCCCCAAATCGATTTGAGGGGATTTGATGAAGAAAGAGCTGCTTGATCATCCCTAACCAGACTAGCTACATGGATACTTTAAGAATAGAATAGAATAGACAATACACATGTTAGTACGTAGATAGCTTACGCTTCTAGCTAACCCTTGAACGTGTAGTTGTCTGATTAGTCTTTGTTTCATGCTCTATTTGAGGTTATGAATGGATATATGTATGACGATTGTTCTCTTTCTATTCCTCCTATATTGTGGGGATTAAGGAGGGTAGAGACCTAAAGGCCATCTAGTGGTAGAGGTGCTCCTAGTTAGAATCCCTTAAATCCTGTTAAATGCGGCCGGTGCACAAGAGTCCACCTGGCTGCAGATATTATGCCAAGAATGAGCACCAAATAACGGGTACAATAGTGAAGCAGGGGTGGAGCCTCGTTGAGTGCGGCTACTGGGGCTCTTAAGTGTGCTAGACTTATAGTCGGTCACCGTGTGTGGGCTGGGTATGGGTCTGATACCTCTTGAATCACAGGTCAGGTCGCGAAAGGATGGCCTGGGCTCGATAGGTGTGGTGATCTGACCTATGGATTTTGGGGAGTATATCAGGTATGGATGTGTGGGCGCTGGTGGTGCCATGATCCTCTAGTGCACCCATGGACCACATTGTCCCCCGGAAAGGGACCTATCCCTGACCTGCCTCATCGGACTGGGGAGATGTAATCTAGAGTAGTCTCATAGGGTGAATCCATGAGATTACGTCTCTGGAAGGTTAGATTCACGCCATTGTTCCAGCCTATCTACAAAGTGTGCACAAGAGGGGCGGGTAGAGTGGACTACCCTAGCCATTGTTTTATGCCAGCCAATGCCATTGTCATGACTCTGTCTATTGATATCCGCAGGCCTTGACCGTCAGTTGACCCCCTTGAGTCTGAGCCCGGGTTAGAGCCCTCATTTATGATGCATATGCGTATGTTATGTATGTTGGTCTTATGTGATGTCATCTTGTTGATGGACGGGCCACCCCTCATGGCGGCCTATTATTATTTATATTGTTGCTTGGTGCTATAGGATTTTCCATGGAAAGCATGGGACGAATGACATCTCCGTGCCCTTCAACCGGACACTTGCCCATCACAAGTGGCCCGAGTCAGATGGAGGGCCTTTCCATGGTGATTGAGTTGCCATGGGAGGGGAATTTCCCGTAGTTATACGAAGGGAGCATCGTATAGTCGTGGAGCGCGTCACAATGGTATCAGAGCCGTGATCTTGGTAAAACTGAATCATAGTCCTGGCCATGTTCTAACCCATTAGATCGAGTAGGGTAGGGGTTCTCTAATGTAGGAAAGTATCCTAAATCTATATGTATCGTGCCAGTTAAATTAAGTATGTAAGAAATAAGAAAGTTAGGAAGTAGATTGTAGGATGTAAGAGTTGGGCCCTGTTGAGGTTTTGGTAGGACAAGGTCCCTTATTCTTGGAGGCCATAACTTTTTATAGGAGGCTCGGCGGACGGCGATTCTTGCACCATTGCATCGGGCATACTCTAATTAGCTAGGATCCTGTCGAGTAATTCGCCAAACGTCACCATTTTGGCCCTAGATTAAGGGTGGCATAATGGGGGAAATAGGACTTCAGAATCAAAATTTAAGCACGCAAAACCCCCTACACGCTGCCCTATATGCACTTGCCGTATAAAGTTTTTTTATACATATCTAAAAAAAAGAAAAGGAAACAAAAAGTTGGGATTTAAAATTTTGGAAACATTTTTTCTCTCCTTTCTTTTTATGTGTTTCCTCTTGCTTTCTCCTTCTGCCATAGTCACCGTACTTCTCACTTCCTTCCGCCATAGCAGGCTTAACCACCCGCCGGAGTTGACTGCCATAATCGAGCTTCGTCGCCATGTCGCTTACGCCCCCTCGTTTCTTACATAGGTTGCCTACTCTCGCGTCCATGACCATGGCTCATACCATGCAAACCCAAAGTTATGAGACTCTTGATATTATCCAAATTTTTGCTGAACTTGAATGTTACCTTGCTGGAGATCCCCAGAAGATTGAACATCTTCTCGAATAGGTGGTCCATCATTTTAGGGTAGGGGGACGGATACCTTACCTTGTTTTTCATCTGAGGGAGTGGTTCCTGCTTAAACTTAACGTCGTTGGCAAGAAGTATATACTGATGGAACACGAAGATCAAACCATGACATTCCCTAAATCTGAGACGAGTAATGACGAGGAAGCTGCCAGAGTAGAGGCACAACGGATCATGGACATGGCCATAGCCGTTGATGCCCTGGAGGTGGCAAATGGAGATCCAAATGCTCAAGGAGAGCAATATATTTATTTGGGAGATGGGAAAAGTATCATAGGAGGATGCTCTTTCACCATACCCCCATATTATTATGATGAGGAGACACAGAGCTTCATCTGGGGGGAACTCCCTGCATATCCTACGCCAGAGCTCATGCAACCCATTGAACTAGAGATGGCAGCTCGGCCGGACAGGTACATAGCCGAGATACAAATGAGGACCGAAGTCCATCTATTATGGGAATGACAAGCACAAAGGGAAGCTGAACGACTAGTAGAGAGCCAGACCAAGGGGGATGCTGACCAGCTCGACATTTCTACAATAAAACGAAAGCGTAAGAGTACCCCAAACAAATTGGAAAGCAGCTACAAGCAGCGCCTTCAGACGACAGCTAGAGTTGGCAAGGCCACCTCTTCTAGTCGCCTTGAAGAATGAGTCCTAGTTGTTTACCGTCCTATAACTGGGGGCAAGACTCTCTTTAAGCTGCCTCCTCGCCCGAAGAAGCCCCATAAGTGGAGACCTGGCACTGTGGCATTGAGGGAGATTCAGAAGTACCAAAAGTCCACTGAACTTTTGTTACCCAAGCTGCCATTTCAGTTGCTCATTCGGGAGATTGCCCAGTAGTTCAAGACAGACCTTAGGTGTCAGACCTATGTTATCCTTGCGTTGCAGGAAGCTACTGAAGATTACTTGGTCGTCCTTTGTGGCGATGCAAATCTTTGCGCTATTCACACCAAGCGGATGCCAAAAGATTGGCATTTACTCGGAGGATTCGAGCAAATCACTTGTAGTAGGAAAATTGTACTTTTGTTTTGTAATATAACATCGCTGTATATTTTTCCTCTTGTTATATATAAACCTTTTGTCCTTCGTATATAATTATAGGCGCTTTCTAATTTTATATTTATTCAAAGAAAAAATATAATAAATAAATAAAAATAAAGTAAATATCGATAAAATAATTTCCACTGACGTTGATGTCGGCATACTTAAAAATGACTTTCACTTTTAGGGTTTCATTCTCTCTTGCTCCTCCAAGCGCCTTTCATCCTCCTCCTCGTTTCTTCTTATCTCATGGATTTCTCTAAGTGTTAGCAATGGTACATGGACAGAGAGCATTAGGATCCTTAGGTTCCTTTCGAGCTTCTCTACCGGTATCCACTGCAAAAAGTTGATCTCATTGCCAACATGCAGGCTCATCCGGATTATGTTGCATTTTTCGAGTTCTACATTCAGGACATGATTCTCCAATGTATCCAGCACGGAGACCCTCCTTAGTTGTACCTTCCCCAATCAATCTTGCTCCAGATGTTAGATGGTGATAGCCACGCCTCCAACGTCCTCTGTGGTATCATTCGTTCGGCAAAGCAACCCCTATCTTACGGTTGGATGCGCAGATTTACTTTGAAGTCCGCTTCACCTTGGCCATCCTCATGGACCATTACGTGGAGGTTGAGGACATACCCGTGGAGCAAGGGAAAATGCATCCCCTTTGCCTTCGGAGGATGATGAGCATGCCAGCTAGGATGATATTGTACGTTGAAGACAATTGGCCCGGAGAAATGCCGATATATATAAAGTCGGGGGTCCAAACTTAGCGGGCTGGATGCCTTGTCGGTAATATACGTCAACGGGTAGGAGTACCTGTTGCTTGATGATATCATGTGGACCTATCATGTTATTGCCAATCTCAAGCACAAGAAAAAGGCAGAAGTCCTCTATGAGTTGGCAGAGTACTACATGGACGACTTCCTCGACTTCTTCCCTTCTGACCTCCCGCCCCATGTGCAACACTTGCTCAGTTTTCATGAGGATGTTGTTCATGTAATATTGACGGAAACTTCTTGTGATCATGATCAATCCAAGTCTATAGTATAACATAGACTTGAAGAACAGCTTGAAAAAGGGAAAAATCCTAATTGCAAAGGAATAGTTGGTTGAAAGTTCGATATTCAATGGTTTATAGATATCGAAGATATAAAGATGAAGATTGCTTATTATGGGGCGTATTATAATTAGAAGATATTTTTGAGGTCGAATGAAGTTAAGCCAAAAGCGAAGTAAAAAATATCAAGTTGGTCTTGGCGCCAAACTCTGAGATCGGTCTGGCATCTATACCGGACTGAGATATATTAAAACAAGAAGAATTCTTCATTGTGATTATCTGTATATTTTATGAGGCTTTCAGATCAATCTGAGCCGTCTTTGGACTGTCGCAGAAGTTAGCAAATAATTGTTATGGAGACCATATGTAAATTCACTGTAGCAGAGGTGTATCGAAAAATTCTAAGTGAATAGTCCTTTGGTTATATAGTGGTATAAATATGCAGTTGATTGAGGAATAAACTATCTTATGTTGAATGAAATAGATCAGAGCAAATAAGAAAATATCTAAACAACTCTAGTTTACATTGGTATCAGAGCTTTGGTTTGAAAATGTCTACACGATTTGGTGGTAATTTGCTAACTTCTATTGAAGTGTTTAAAGGAGAGGATGGATTCCAGATCTGGAAACAAAATATCAGGCATGTAGTGAAGCTTGAAAATTTGTGGTATCTTATTGATGAAGATGCTATCAAAGCTTCACTTGGATTAAGTACATGAGATTCAAATGCACAAGAAGGTGAGAGTTCAGAGGTTGGAAGACCAACAGCAGAAGGATGAAGTAATACCAGTGGTGTTGTTACTTCAAAATTAATTGCAGGAGTTGCAGGACAAAGTGAATTTATGAAGATTATGGAGGCTTAGGCTATAATAACAAGGAAGGTTGGAGCTGCAATCAAACTCAAATTAAGAGGTACTAGTTATGGTGCCCGGCGTTGCCGGGCTTTACTACAATTTGAAGGGGTGGAATAAACAATGTGGCAATTTTTGGATTTGGCATAATGCTAAAGGAAGGGAGGTGTGGATGTGAGGGGCATTACCACATGTTTTGTATTGATCGCTATATAATACAAAAATGCCAAAGGAGGCACTTGTAGATAGTGAAATGTATAAAATAGATAGAAATGTCAAGGAGATGCTTCTAACATATTCCATCTCTTAATTGGGGTCTTGACTACATACACAAATCCATTAGTATAGCAACAAAGAATGGTGTTCTATTCATTGTGAGTCTATTAGTTTCTATGCATGCTCTTCCTTTTTATATTAGCTTACAAACAATAAAGTTCTCAATGTACATTGCTCTCTGTATTTGATGCACTTGATTTTTCAATATAGAATATTTATAGAGATGTGCTAAGTTATTATTATTATTGGCGATGAATAGCTTGAGATGGGGCTTATAATAGTCTTGCTTGTTTGATCAATTTAGATAGGAACATTAAGTACATATTACAAACCATTCTCATTGTTCTTCTTTAGACTTTGCAACACAACATCAGAAAGCATTCTCACTTTCTTGCTACCATACAACAAAACTATTGCTAAGTACCTTGTTCATTTGAGTAATTAGGACCAATGTGCATTGTGTCGTCGTATTTCAGTGCGATGGACATGCAACTTTATTACTGGTAGAATTTACTCCTTGAGCAATTTCTTTTTAAATCTATTCTATATTATTCTTAGCCCTCAATATATTTGGTTGGCCTTTATAGATCTTACTCAATGTATTTGTTAGTCTTTGATAGGTTCAAATATTGTAGGCTCAGGGTACTTCTTGGACTTGTTCATTATCCTTTTCTTTTTCCTATCCAAATGTTGAAATAAGGGAGATGTTATCAAGTGAAAAGTGAATAATGATTTGATTACTAACATTACTATCTGGATTTAGTAGCGTCATGGTACTTCTTAAAGTTGTTGACTAACCTCTTTATCTAACCAGTATGTTCAAATGTTCTAAAATGAGTGATGACTCTAAGAACACATTCAATTGTGGATTAGAATACACCATAATGGTATGCCATGCCTTTGGTCTAGAAAATAGGAGTTTATCATGGCATTGTGTTTGGAAGTTGCATTAGGAAGAAGACAATGATTTACATTAACATTTTTAAATTCTAATTTTATAGAAGACATTGTACAAACAATTATTTGAACTTAGCAAATTACGAAATTGTAGCTTAGAATCAAAAAATTATTTGAAGTCGATCTAGAAATTCTGCATATTTTCATTCTAGGATTCCTCGAAGACAACGACGCACATCAATGTTGTAGCCTATAATTAAAAAATTAATTGAAGTCGTCTGGAATTTCTGAACGTTTTTGCACCATAGAAAGGGCACATGAAATTATTGAAAATGCTGAGACTTGGATTTATTTTTCAAAACCAAGAGAACACGAATTAGTTAAAGATGTTGACGTTAGCTCCTTCCGTAGGAAACGTTTAATCTAGGTTGTTGCATTTTAAGAAAACAATCCAAGATGTATATAGCCTATAATAATAATAAACAACAAAATGATTGCACTGGATGGAGATCAAAACGATTGCATCTCCATTTGATTTTTTCAGACTTAGATGGCAGCAATGGCCATAACTGCGTCTGTTCAAATAGAAGCACCAATAGTAATGTTATCTCTGCATGTAAGTGACAAAGTAAAAAGAATGATTCAAGAACTGCCCGAATGCATAGTTGATCATTGTGGTTGCTACAGACAGCTTGCTAGGACCTCCAGATGCATGTATCGAATGCTTATGCTAATAATCTACAACATATATTCAGATGGCTAATGCTATACGACATCCTGCACACAACAAAAAGATAACATTTAGTTGGCATCGCAGTGATCTTCCAAAAATGGAAGGCTGCCATCAAGGTCTTCCAAGAAATGCAAACCTCACCAAATTCTGGTGCCACAAAGTGGATATGCGAAGGCACATAATTACACACTACATGCCTACATGGCTGCAAGTAACTGCCATCCTGCCATCCTCGATATCCTGGTGAATAGTTATTGAATTCTATTTGTATATTCACCTAGATAATGATGTTTTTCGTGAGGAAAGAGCTTGAAGCTGCAAAAAATATACACAACAGAACCTGCATTCCTGCATAGAACAGGCTGAGATAGTATCAAATCAAAGTCATTTTCAGATAAATAATGACACCTTCGATTCTCAAGTCCGTCAGTCCCTTGTCACTCCGGTGAAATTTCCAAGAACAAATTGAACAAAGCAAAGCAGAGCTTACTCCAAATTGCCTGCCTATGGTACCGACTTGCCTGCATCATCCATCACATGCATCTTAGGAGCATAAAAATGTATTTGGTACCGACTTGCCTGCATCATCCATCACATACATCTTAGGAGCATAAAAATGTATTTTATAAAAGCAACAGCATAAACATAGAGTGCCGAAGCCCATTTCAAATCTTAGTTGAATCAGTATGCCAAAATTACTGTTGCAAGGACAAAACTAAGGAGCACCAATGATAATTAAAAATGGAAATGTTTAAAAATTTCTTGATAGCATCACATCGAGCTTGTTGTTAAATAGTTACATTTGTCTTGAATTAATGGAATAAACAGATTTATATCTAGTCTGGACGTCAAAGATCATACTTTGAGACACTGTCGAAGGTGCTTCTGAATCGGACCTGCTATATCTATAGCCCAATAGTACATCATATAAAATCATTTGGATCAAGCCTATCTCTTTAATTCCTACAGCCTGGAGGAGGAGCTGAAAGTGCCTATAAAGCAAGCGCCCAGATTTCCCATAACCAATCGTAGATCCTTGTTTGCCATCTGAAATTCCCCTGCCAATTGAAAGCATGTATAATCAACAATCAACTTGACTGTGCAACAATGTACCTAGTAAACTAATCTTCACAGTTTCATCATTTAAAGTAGTCAAGATTTGCAGATCTTCTGAATTATGCAACTCCTGTAAAAATGTTCATCACATCTTCATGAATGGGATCTCTCATCTAAACACAGTGCTCCTTGATAAGTGTGGCATGATATTTACAACGCTATTAAAAATGCAGTTCTAAGAACCTAAATTCAAGATTATGTTAAAATCCAAGTGTGTGACAGACTTAATGAGTGTAGAGAAGCCTACGTATCTATGACCATTACATAGATATAGCATCTTTATTTCAAACACAAACGTAGCGGGTAAATGCAGTTTTAGAAAATGTACTCATAAATAAGGCTAGAAGTCACAAATCATTGTAATGACACATGAATAAAGAAAGAAGAAAAAATATAGGCATGTCTACCACGAAAATACAGAATTTTAGCAAGAAAGAGATGCCTGCTTACTTGCATGATGACTATAAATGGGTACAGAGAAAATGGATATGCTTCTTTCGCTTTATGCTCACTTCTGTAAAAGGCAACACCATTGAATATTGAAGCTCCTGCAAGCAAATGATGCCCCAAATATGTCACAGCTCATGTTGTTTGTTCCTTTAGCTGGCCTCAAAGAATCCGATGTGCCAACTATTGAAGTGCACAAAATTATTGACACATCTTCAATTTTCAAGGACCAGCTACGACAAAGGAATGGTTGTTTAAACAATTCAAAACTAAAAATTAACTGGCATATAAGCTATTAAATTCATCAAAGATGGATAAGGCAAACAGAAGAGTAAAACTGACATGTCTACCTTATGATCGGAAGAGCGAAATTATTGCAACTTATTCACACATCGTATTCATGTGAGCAGACTTAGCACATTACTGCTCTTCTTCTGTTAGAGCTTGGCCACATAGGAAACAAAGTTAAGCTATTCCAAGCGAACTATAATGAACGATAAATTCCAAATTTATGCAGCTTGATGTGCACTTGATGAAGAGCCAACTCATTTGGATGAAAAATGGTTGCATATATCAATACAATAGTAATGGTATCTGAACTTCGCTTAGCAAGAACAACATTGTGGAGTATGCAGGCTAGTGGATACGAAGTTCTCGTAAAATCTTATGGCTTTTATGGCTTACTTTATCATCTTGACATATCATATGGGTTAGTGGCAACTCTACACACAAATACTATTGTCATTTTCCTTGGACACTCACCTTGATTATTGTTAAAATCCAATCTCCAAAAGTTCTGTGACCATACTGTATAACCCAAACCAGAAGGAGAACTTCGAATTCAAAGCTTGATAGGAACCAATAAATAACTATATAGAAACAAATATCGTGCAAGTAAATGAAAGCTAATGAGAGAAATTTAGGCCGTCTTTTAGCATTGGTAACAATGAACATCATATTCAATTCACAACATTTAATATCGTGGAGCACTTTTTTAAGATGATGTTCATAATTTCAGAACAATGGTAAATGTGATTAGATTCAGCAAAAAAAACCTGCACAAAGAAGCCCTCCTTGCTGGTTCAAGCCACGAAGGAACGGTACACCATAACTCTGTTTAAAACCTGTACAAAGAAGCCCTCCTCGCTGGTTTAAGCCAAGAAGGAACAGCACACTATAACTCTATTTAGAACCTCTTAAGCATTTACATCTAGTTGTCACCTATTTCCCAAGAAGAACCAAGCACATAGAATTTAGAAATCATGATAAAAACCAAACATACTGTGAACGATGCATCCTTACTTATCGCTTCTTTCTCCATCAGATAACATGAATGAGACTTTTGATGAATTGTTGTTGCTGCTTCCGCCAATCCTTTCGAGAATCGTGCTCCAAATCCACCATGTCTGCTTTAGCTTCCAGAATCCTGTGACGAATGGCCGGAATCATTAAAGGAAGAAGATATGACTAAAAAAAAAGAGATAGGGCAGATGTATTTGCTACTGAAAAAACTCCATCCAAGCAATTCAAGAATCGTGGCATGCATGCCGGGTTCCTATGCATCTTCACATAGCTGAAATGGGAAATTTTAAACCTCCATCTCAAATTATCAGAGAGATGTCGAAATACAGAGTAAAGCATGCGGGAACACGTCCCAATTCAAAACCATAGAAAAAGCTTTTGCGATTTTTGGAAATCGGCAAATTTTTCTGTTCTCGGAAAACCCCTAAACCTTAGACAATTAACATAAGAAAAAAATAAAAAAAAAGTTTCTCACTTGCCTGAAAACCAAATTTAAAACAATAGGATGAGCTTGCGTAAAGCGTAAATGCGTAAGTGAAGGTAAATGAAGGAGGAGCCCTAGTATCCCTGGCATACTAGGTACAATTTTAAAAGATCATGTATCGAGTTTGTGTTAAAACATGAATTTTTAAGGTTTAGTTAAAGCATGCACTATTTATAACACATTTCACACCATCGCACCAGTCCACAATTGGTGAAAGAGGTTGATGCACTAACCTAAAAGTATAGTGAG
>JAJEKV010001004.1:0-49480 GCA_021234155.1 Isoetes taiwanensis | reverse complement strand
TATAATTGTTCTTTACCGGCTTTCAATGGCTTAATAAATTTTTAAATATGCTTTTAAAGCCGTATGTAATTGCTACATTATGCTATAATATTATATTACTCAGCTTCATATTAGTTTTTTTTTTTTTTTTGTTATAATGCTATATATTAGATATTCATGTTTTGCATGTTTACGTTTTACATATGTTTGAGAGCTTTAGGCCCCAAGGGCCCAAAATTTTTTTAATATAACAACCAACACACAACTACCATTAACATTAATTATCACAACCATTGATCCAACACATTTAAATTAAAATCCCCCTTTAAACCCCTTTTGGTTTGGGTGCATATTCACACTGGGTGACGTGAGGGCAAATGAGCCCCTTATAATTATATTTTGCACGACAAAATCATCAACACCATATAGTATTTTGTTTCAAATCTATAGTATTTTTGCAAATCTTGTTATACAAGATAGCAAATTTTGTACTTTGCATTACCCCACAAACGAGGAAATTTTATGACGGTGTAGATTAGCAACAGGGGTGAATATGCCTATCCAACAGCTCGTTGCCCTGAGTCACCCCCGTGAATATGCCCCCGTGTGAATAAGAGACAAACTATTAGCTAAAAGGATATTAAAATTAGGTAATTGTTATTTATACTGAATCAACTTATAACATTAGGCTAGCCATGAAATTGAAAGACTGGATTTAAACACTAGTATGTATAGGATAACCTATGTAAAACGGATGTAGAGGTATTTGTATGCAAGATTTGTACTTTGAAAGTGTTCTTGAATAGAGGATATTTTGTGATGCTTTGACGTTTGTTATTTGACCTATGTATATTTTGCCCAACAAGTCATGATGTGGAATGGCTTAACATGATGACTTGATGATTATGAATTATCATGCTTAACACAAAGATTTTATGTAATAGTATATCTTCATGCCAAAAGGCTTGGTCAATCATTGGATTTCAAGAAAGGCATATTGAATTGCTAATTTTTTATTATGTTTTGAATAATATGCAGGTGTTTAAGCAGAGACCATAGCAGGACCATGGCTGAAGTTTTAGAATAGTTTTTTGTACGCCCATAGCCTAAAAGCAGCCTATTTTTTTTTCGCTTCCATTTTGCTTAACAACAACTATCAGTAATATATTTATAACATTTACTTCCTCCATTATAATGTAAGAGTTGCAATATCAAAAAGTGATTTTAACTCGGGAGCGATTACTCCAAACTCGGTAGGCTCCATTCCCTGTATAACCTCAGCTTTAATTTTCAAAGATGGTGTACAATAAGAATACACTTCGACCTAAAGAGGGCACATTCAACTCCCCCAGTCAAGCAAATTTGAAACCTAGATTAAACGAAATATGAGCTTCAATCTTATGTGGCTGACACAAAGTCATTTCACAGATTGTTCCATTTTTGTCAATAAAAACATTGTTGACATTTATTGTGATTTTTGGCTGTTCCCTAGGGGAAAACCCTTGTTTTTTTGGCATATCCTAGGTATATGCTAGAATATCCCTAGGATATGCGCCGGACTCCGCTAAAACGGCGATTGGTCAGAAATGCTAGGTCACTACATGGCAGTCACTTAAACCGGGGCTAACCGAGAGGTATCTGGGCAAGATGGCAAGCATTTTGAGTGGTGCCTTAAGAACCCGATCCGGGTTCTACAGCCAGGTGCAAATTTTGCTGCACCTTCGATGCCAAAAAAAGCACTCTCGTTTTCATCTTTGGGCTTTCATACCCCAAACAGGTAAGTGT
Organism: Isoetes taiwanensis; assembly: GCA_021234155.1. NCBI lineage: Eukaryota > Viridiplantae > Streptophyta > Lycopodiopsida > Isoetales > Isoetaceae > Isoetes > Isoetes taiwanensis. The sequence continues at coordinate 47,716 of JAJEKV010001004.1, read as the reverse complement.
TAGGCTTATTTTTTCGGGCCTATTTTTTTGCATTAGCAATGCATTGATTTTCCTTCTTAATCCCAAGCCCAACTATTTGCATTTTTTTTGAACAAAAATGTCTATCCGGATAGACATCCAATTTCCTGTGATAGAGATGAAGAGCAAAGTTCCATAACCACCTATTCTCGAACATTGTTGCAACGGAGCCGTATGCCCTGCAGACATATAAGATAGAAGAAACAAACTACCTCTCGGTCACATCTCTATGACGTAAGGCAAAGGCAAAGTAGAAAAAAATGTTAGTAATCTGGCTCATAACAAAAAGCCAGGATTGTATTTGTGACTTGGAGTACAGTAGGAAAGCATAGATTGATATGATGTGCAAAGTCCCAAAATGGTTATTGAAATGAATAGCAACATTGAGTTGAACAACCCCGCTGCATGCGGATCTTACAGTTTATTCCCAAGCATCCTTCTCTGCAAGAAGTCCTTTCTCCAGCATCAAGTAAGCCCTTAGCGCCTCCTAACAATGAAGTGGGAGATATACTTGGTTGTCAAGGGGCAGGGAGAACATTGGACAAAATGGAAATGAAGAAAGAGAGAAAAGCTCCAAAAGATGCAAGCAATGCAATGCGAAGAAGTAGAAGAGCTAGACAATACACGCATGAGCATGTGGATAAGGATGTTTTGGTAGCAGATCTTTATAGCTATTGCATGTTTTGAAGGCCAAACATAAATTAGATCATTCGCATTTTTACTGGCACATATGAAGAAAAGAATATTGTATGGTCATCATTGCTTTGCCCTTGCATGAAAACACTTTAGAAGTTTATAAGGCCCAAAGGAGCTGTCATCACAAATAATTGATTTATTCACCATTTGTCTCGATGTTACGCTGTAATTCTAAGTCTTGATAATAGTCCTTTGATACCAGCTATAATACAATGAAGTTATGGGATCCTTGGACATATGCTTGCTTGCGTACCTTGGAATCCAGTTATGAACTTTGTCATAACTAATTGTACCTGGCAATTGGCATGTGTTGGAATAAAACAGGGCATTGTTTAGTTTATGAGAAGCTGCAGGAAGTAGAGGCGCATTCCAGTGCTGTATGACTATGATCCCTTGCTTTTATTTTTTGCCGTGGCTTTCCGATTCTAGGTCTCCCCGTCACTACTAGCAAAAAGCTTGGAAAGAAAGCTAGAGACCCCAATATTTCATCTCTGTTTCAAGCGAGCCAGAAGAATACTTTGGCAGCATACCAAATAGATTATTCCAAGAGTCCTGCATGACTGAAAGCACTTAGGAAACCAGTAAATGTCATATCATCGTGTACCAGCTTGACCAGCTTGACCAGCTTGAACTGTCATTTTTAATTAGTGATGCATGTGCAATATGCATATCCTTATAGAGTTATAAGGCCTCTGCTTCATATCCGAGCTGGGCATATGCGGTAACCATCGAATTTCATGAGTTAACCGAAATCCGTATCCTGCTGCCATGAAAGATGCTTTCCTTGCATTTGTCGAGTTTAGTTGTACAGTTGTTTGATTTCTACAGTTGTTGTTGTTGTATATTGTATATTGGGATGGAATTTTTGCACTTCTGGGAATGTTATAGATGCATGGTCATATTTATTGTCAAAAGAAAGATTTGTGCTTGATTGATCTATAACTTTAGAATTTTCAAGCATTTTGGGTTGCTTCTACTTTTGGTGTCAAGATGTTAACCAGATGGAGATAGAGACGAAAATTGCCATTGAAGACCTGAATAGCTCATGAGTCTCCCATGTATAAGGGGCAGCTTTAAAGATGCAAAAGCAAAATTAATAAGTTTCTAAGACTATGGAACCAAATTAATAAGTTATGCTCGGGCTTTTATTGTTCTCACAACAATCACTTTATTCTGACATCATTCTCGCTTAAAAGGCTCGGAACTAAATGGTGAACGTCTTCTAATGCGAAGGAGAGGAACGATAGTAGGATTTTCTCGACTACGTACCGCAGATCCATTCCAAAGTGTAAAAATTAGGTATTCGGTTTTGCATTTATTTTGGAGACATGCATCAGAGAAGAGCAACAATTGTGCTAGGCTGAAAAGTCACCGAATATATTGTGCCCGTTAAGAGCAACCGGAAGTGATTTTCTCGAAAGTGTTGGCATGCATCGAATTTGTCTTAGGAGAGAATATTCGATCGATATGTACAAAGAAAGCAATTTTGGATGTGTTTTCATTTTGTGCCTAGATCACCTCACGCTGTATTGCCTTCCCAACCTGCCTCTATATGGCACCACGCGAGCATAATTTTGGCCGGAGACGACTAAACTAAATGTGCCTTTGGCGACAAGAACGTGATAGGCCGGATCCGCCTGCGGGCAAATTGCAAAATCGGAGCGGATTCTGTACATCATTTGGCCATGTGCTGCAATCTTTTGATACCCCGATGCACATGGGCTATGGACATTTTTCAGCACAATGCCGCCTTTCTGTATAGTTTCTATGACATATAGGCCAAAAATTTTCCCTATTGATTGTGTTTCCTTCTCAACCCATGCTTTGGCGTCATTCATTATTTGCAGCAAAGATTTTAGCAGCCTAGAAGGTTCTTTTCAGAGGTACGCCAAGCAAGTGCAAAAACTTTCTTTGTACGTGATTATGGATTTAGGACGATTGGCATTACATATCGATGCATATAGGCCACATGTGCAGCCTATTAATTATGTTTCCGCTTCAATCCAACCATGCTTTAGTGGGCCCCTTCCATTATCTCCAGCAAAGATTTTAGCATTCTAAAAGGTTCTTTCCAACATTGAGCAAGAAACCTCTACTTTGTACATATTATGGATTTAGAACTCATTGGCATTAGATTTGTTGTCATTTTCTTTGTCTATGGATTATGGTTTCCTTCTCAATCCATGCTTTGGTGGTCCCTCGCCCATTACTTGCAAAGCAGATTTTAGCAGGCCTAAAAGGTTCTTTTCCAACGTTGAGCAAGTGCACACCTCTACTTTGTACCAGATTATGGATTTAGGTAACCCCGAACAATAAAGCACTTAAGAAAAGAACAAAAATTGAATTAGATATGCTTGCATATGTTCACCCATTAAATTTTGCCTCCCTAAGCTAGATAAAGGTGAAGAAGCATCACACCAATTAGAGTTATGAAATGGAAGGCCTTGAACCAAATAAAGTCATATTTCTATCTCTTCTTAAAGGATGTGTTGTTGAGCAGCAGACATCCGCTCATGAATAGATTGCCAAAACTGTTTCAACAATCACACCTGACCCCAATTTTGGTCCACGCTTTTTTTAGTTGTAATGGAAGTTGTTTTATGCCAAAAACAACACCAAAATGGCCCCAAAAGTCCACGGGGTCTGCTTATCCTGATTTGCAATAAAGAGATGAGGGTTTTTGGCAAAACATCCCATCAGGGTTTTTCCAAGAGCCTTTTGTTTTTGTCAACGGTCCTTTTTTTTTTTCACTATTGTTTTTACCGCTTTTTTTTACATGTGGTTTTTGTCACCGTTGTTTTTAAGAAGTTATGCATTGTTTTTGAAAACTACACGCCAGATTTACGATATTACTACATGAAGAAATAAAAAAGACGATCTTTTTCTTTTTTCTATGCATTTTGTTTTTCCCCTACTTGTAGTTTTAAAAGTCACATTGTTTTCTTAGGGAAAAAAAGACATATTTTTTTTCTTTTTCTATGCTTTGTTTTTTTCCTCTACTTGTAGTTTTTAAAAGTTGTCATTGTTTTCTTAGGGAAAGCACGAGTGTTTAAAGAAATCCACATGTAGCATTTAAAAATAATTGCTATTTCAACATTGTTTTCCCCTAATATTATATGTAGCTATTAAAAAATAGACATCGCTATTTCTTAAATTAGTTATTTCCAAGTATTGTTTTTGCAAAAAATCAACATAAAATATCTATGGACTTTTTTAAGTTTACAAAAAACAACACGCTTATTTACATCGCCGACATCTTTTTAGCCAATCAAATCTTGACATCGCGGCACCCTTTACACGCGGACATCTTTTTAACTAATCAAATCTTGTCATATGGCGCTTTTTCCTAGTCTTTTGGTAGGTGTTTTTCTAAGAGAGGACGGTTTTTCCAATGAAATACATGTTGAAAAAGTGTATTGTTATTTTTAGATATTATTTTTTATTAAGGTTGTGCATAGCTCTTATATAATGGTTGTTTTTATACCGGTGGTTTGCATTTATTTAAATGCATTTGATTAAAATACAACTTAATTGTTGCCATTCTTTTTCGTAAACAAGATTTTACATTCTTGTTTTACAAATTTTTTAATCTTTGCTCTGAGAGAAAATTATACCGACATCAATGGTACAAAGAAAACAATGATATTTAGAATATATTGCTACAACATTGCCAAGAACAAAGGCTAAAAGTAGGAAAAATCATAAGCTACCATCCCTTTTGATCAAAAGATCTTACATCTTTTGCAAAACCTCAGACTTGCAAATAAACAAGGCTTGCAACATCCGTCAGATTATTCTTCAAAAAACGTAAGGTCGAGATCAGACTACTATCTTTACAAAAAGAAGGCCGAGATGTGAGCCTTGAGCCTTTGTCAGCCGCAGCTTGCAAGCATTGTCCAATGATCTCTCTTCTTGCTAGTACAAGGTCGCAAACGCAGATAAACCTCAGAATAGTTATTCAAGGAAGCAAAAGCAAAATATGGAATAAATAAAAAATAGTGGAAAGATATTTTGTTCTGGCCATTGTACCGTAAGAGGTTTTGTTGTACCATAAGAAGTTTTGAAAGATCGATGTGCAGCCCGCTGCACAACCAAAAAGCTTTTGATCTCCTCGCAATATCAAGGTTAGCAGAGGATATCCGCTATGACAAGAAGAGGCTTGTGGATTATCGAGCAAAGATGAGTAGATGTGTAGCGTAGTAGCATGAGTGCTTGAGTAGATGTGTAGCGTAGTAGCAGAGTAGCCCGAAAATGCCGAAAAGGTTGTTGGAGATGATCCCGTATCCGCATGTTGGAGATGATCATTGTATCCGCATAATGAAAATCAATGGCATCTTAGACATCATTGATAAGTTATTAACATGTAATAAAAATGCATAAATTCTCACCACCAAATTACCTATTCTCATAACAATTATGAAAGAAAAGAAGTCGGGCGTGATCCAACTCAAAAGTGCATCCAACCGATATAGGGAAATGAAGAGAATGGTGCTACCTCGCGATTTGAAGAAAATGCTTGCGATTGAAGAAAATGTCGCTAAGAAGATTGGATCTAAAGAGAGCAGGAGGTGCAATCAAGGGCCACTTTGGAGAGAATCGCAAGCAAAAGGGGAGCATACAGATGTCCCCGCAAGAAGGCCATACGTGATGATGCCGATGTCTTACAAGGAAAGAAACGACGTCAATACTTGGCCTTCCTTCCAATATCCGTGATGCCATATCTCAGAGGTATCACCGACGCTTTCCTCCTTGATATCCGTATGCCATCGGAAGGAAACGGCAAGGAAGGAAACGACGCCAAGAAGAGCATGGCGAGGAGCATGGTCGAGAGGCATGGCGAGGGAGCAGGGCGAGCCACGTCCGATCGAAAAGCCAAGGAAAAAAAAAAGGAGGGAGATAAAAGCGGCAAAAATTGGAGGGCACGGATCAAATCCGCTAGTTAATCTCACCAAGCTAATATATAATAATAGGATCCAATGACTTGGATCATAATCTTAGCCACTCATCTCGCGGGTTGGATGTGATACAAATTTATAATGCCTATTTTTTTTTAAACTTCACAAATGACAACGCTGAGGCTTTCTAGCATATGGGTTAGATAACGCCCCGCGGCCTCGTGACTTTCCTAGCCACATGGCCACTAGGCCATTTTTCCGGCCATTGCACGATATTATCAGCCTTTTAACGTCCGGTCGAGTCACTTAGACTAGAAGAAAACGAAAATAATAATTCTACAAAGGCATAAATACAAAATATACAAGAAAGATGAAGCTAGAAAGCAATTTGTGATCAAAGTACCGTGATAAAAAAAGAGTCGTGATTTCTAAGAAGGATTTGATAGAATTTGGTTAGAAATAGATCAATCAATATCCAATTTCCTTTCCTCAATTTTATCACATCTTACACAAAGTTTATTACAACTTTAGTGCAAATGAAAACCTTAAACCATTGAAATACAATATTTGGGCAATCAGAGTAATATTTTATGAATCGAATTATTAGAATAAGCTATCTTAACCCGACACCCCTGCATCCATAAACTTATGGATCCGCACTATTTTTCACTAAGATGTCACTCTAATACAATCCTTCTTATACTTAGTTTATTCGCAACCGATCCAACCCGATCCGGCCACCGATTCGGGCCAAGCTTCTCATTTCTAACTTGGTCACTTGCTAGTCGCTTAAAACAAAGATTTGACCGCCAAATATATCATTGGTTAACCATTGGCTTTTTATCGAACCATTAACCATACGCTTTAGGTTTCCTTTTTTTCGACCTTAGGGAATTCTCACCCTCTATGCACAATAATAATTCACCTTCTAAACCTAGGTTAAGTATGAGGTTCACATGTCTCGCACCTTCATATACCGTGGCAACCTTAGATCCCTGTATAATATATAGGTCTTCTGATACTGCAACCTTTGCTCATCATTACAACATGCTGATACCGCAAGCTCATCAAATCATATTTCCCTTCATACATATAAGGTGTCGCTCTTATAACGATCTTCTAAGTATGCCCAATGGTTTATTAACCATTGCCTTATATGTACTTTCAAACGCGGTTTCACGCACTACTTAGATAATACTTAGGTTAGCTCAACCTTAGCTTAACCTCGATTAAATGTTGTTGCCACAACTTTTTGTAGTCAACCTCGTGTATGATACATATCCAACCATAGTTATAACATGACAATTTCTTTACACGATTGACTCTCCTTATATTGTAAGCCATAAAAATAAGTCGCTTTTTAAGTATTGGGAAACCAAAAGAAAAGCACCAGCTATCAAAGTCGTTAAACCTCCCCGCTTTTCAGGTTTGATTGATCTCATACGCTATTTGTTATGGTTCAAATGTTGTACCATTAAGGATCCATCATGCCACTTGATTGGCCCAACATGCCACCTAGGGGCTCCAATATGCTAAGGTGGCTCAAACATGCCACGGGATTCACCATGCCACCTAGGGCTCCAACATGCCATGTGGGCTCCAACATGCCAAGGTGTTCAAACATCCCACCTAGGCTCCTCGGAAATGCCAAGGTGGCTCCAAAGATGCCAAGGTGGCTAAAACATGCCATGTGGGTTCCAACATGCCACCCACGCCTAACATGCCAAGGTGGCTCAAACATGCCAAGATGGCCCTAAGGGCCGATTCCACATGCGGCAAAGAGAAGTTTGTCAGAAAACCACAATTTTTCCTTTCTGATTCCACAAACAAAATCGCAGCTTATCAAATTTGTTGTGTGTCATAGATCTATGGGGATGCCGAGGACGGGTGGAAATCCCGAACCGCTAGTTAAGCATTTTGAAAAGGTCGGGCCAAACATGCCACCCAAAGCTTTGAAATGCCAAGGTGGACCAAACATGCCATGGGGTTTCTAACATGCCACCTAGGCTCCAACATGCCAAGGTGGCTCAAATATGCTAGGTGGCTCAAACATGCCACGGGGCTCCAACATGCCACCTCGCTCAAACATGCCAAGGTGGCTCAAACATGCCACGCTGGCTCCAACACGCCAAGGTGGCTCAAACATGCCACCTAGGCTCCAACATGCCACATAGGCTCCAACATGTCAAGGTGGCTCTGCATGCCACCTAGGCCACCTAGGCACTCCATGGTGACATGGCATGCCAAGTAAGCAAGGCCAAGTTTTGACTAGGGCTAAAAATGAAAAGATGTCCATCTTTGGTCTTTTCATTGGGTGATGTTGGCAAATGTTGGGTGACATGGCTAGATGGTGATGATGTGGACATGATGACTAGGACTTTATGCAAGAACTATGATAACCTTTGGAATTTTTGTGGACAAAGTTTGGCAAGGGATAAAATAGAGGGATCTTGAAGAACTAAAAGCTACCGACACCCTTCCCCAAATCGAACCGTGCCGTGACTTTGCGCCGCTTCCTCACTAGAGGGGAGAGGCCACACCCATGAGATTGGGACTTCGTAAAGGTTGTCGATGCAACCTTTTCTACCAAAGATGTTTGCCAATGACCCCTCCCAAAGCTCGCACTTCCCTATCCAACCATTGAATTTGAACCCGCCTAGAAAGGTTTCAAAAAATTCCAGATCCATCCGTGGAACTTATGAAACCGCCACGCCTTGGCCAAAGATGTTTTGTTGTTCGGGCAAAGACAAAGGTTCGAATGGAGATGGCATGTTGGTGAAATTACCCTAGGGATGGCATTTTAGCAACGAAAAGAAAGACCCCTACATGGCATGTTGGAGCCCACCTCTTTGGCCAATTGATTTGAGCATGAGCCATTTTGGCAGAAGGGTGGTCTAGCCCACGAAACTTGGTCCCTAGAGTAATGGCATCCATTGGAGTCAATTCACACCCTTCGAGTGGCATGTTTGAGCACGCGGGCCTTGGGCCTTTAGAGAGGACCTTTGGGGCAACCCGCTCCAGCTAAAGGTTTTAGGGTCCATGTTCTGGCGCCAACACCTCCCTTTATATGATGACATTCCCCAAAGATCCTGGCCAAATCTGGGATTAGATATATTCCAAAACGTTTGGAGCCTAGGTTATTGAAGGGTTTACGTTATGGAGGTCGAAGTTTTAGTCCTTGCATTTGGGACATGTTCCGGAGCCCACATGGCATGCTGGAGCACGGGCATGTTGGAGCCCACGCAGATGTTTGAGCCACCTTGGCATGTTGGAGCCTAGGTGGCATGTTGGAGCCCACGCAGCATGTTTGAGCCACCTTGGCATGTTGGAGCCTAGGTGGCATGTTGGAGCCCACGTGGCATGTTTGAGTCACCTTTGGCATGTTTGAGCCACCTTGGTATGTTTGAGCCACCTTGGCATGTTGGAGAACCACATGGCATGTTGGAGCCTAGGTGGCATGTTGGGAGCCCAGTGGCATGTTTGAGCCACCTTGAGCATGTTTGAGCCTAGGTGGCATGTTGGAGCCACCTTGGCATGTTGGAGCCTAAGTGAGCCCCCAGATGGCATGTTTGAGCCTAGGTGGTGATGTTTGAGCCACCTAGGAATGTTGGAGCCTAGGTGGCATGTTTGAGCCACCTAGGAATGTTGGAGCCTTGGCATGTTTGAGCCCACGCAGCATATTTGGAGCCACCTTGGCAAGTTGGAGCATAGGTGGCATGTTGGAGCCCGCTGGCATGTTTGAGCACGCTGGAGCCTAGGTGGCATGTTTGAGCCATTTTGTCGCAGTTGGAGCCTAGGTGGCATGTTGGAGCCACCTTGGCATGTTTGAGCCTAGGTGGCATGTTAGAGCCACCTTGGCATGTTGGAGCCCACATGGCATGTTGGAGCCTAGGTGGCATGTTGGAGCCCAGGTGGCATGTTTGAGCCACCTTGACATGTTGGAGCCTAGGTGGCATGTTGAAGCCCATGTGGCATGTTTGAGCCACCTTGTCATGTTGAAGCCTAGGTGGCATGTTGGAGCCTAGGTGGCATGTTGGAGCCACGCAGGCATGTTTGAGCCACCTTGGCATGTTTGAGCCTAGGTTGCATGTTAGAGCCACGGTGACATGTTTGAGCCTAGGTGGCATGTTTAAGCCAACTTGGCGTATTTAAGCCTAGGTGGCATGTTGTGAGCCACCTTGGCATGTTGGAGCCTTAGCGGAGTCCAACACGCTCAGAGTGAATTGGCCTTAGCTTTGAGGGTGCGTAATCGCCATGTAGAGGGTTCGTTTTTTTGTGCAAAAAATGACTGGGTAAATTGGTCCCCACGGTAATTTCGCCATTTACGCGACATGGCGGTCAAATCTCCATTCGAGCCTTTGTAATCGCCTCGAACGACAAAAACACTTGGGTTTCTACACTACGACCGCAGACACTTTTATGGTTTGATATGTTCTCCTGACGATCTTGAATTTTTTTGAGCCCGCCAAGCAAGTTACCCTCAATGAGAATTCAACGGTGGATAGAGAAACCTGTTCCCGAAGGGAGGCATTGGCATTTGCCCTCCTGAGGAGCACTGTAGGAAAGCCCCACCTCGTAAATCCAAACCCCATTTCGCCGCTTATTGTTTGTTTTCAACCGCAACATGTCTCAAGTGTAACCAATAAAACTCAACCTCCATAACGTAAACCCTACAATAACCTAACAACGCATTGGGTTTACGCTTTTGAGGCCATACCCTAGCCGATTGGACCAGGATCTTGCACAATGTCATGAGGTAGTGGGGGGGGCGATGATGCCGTAAGATGGAGCCCTAAACCTTCCACAAGAAGTTCGTCCCAAAGGTCCTCTCCGAGGGTCCTGGCCACCTGACGGGCAACTCGCCCATCCCGAACTGGATCTAACTCTACCAACGGACTCAAACATCGACATTACCCTCGAGACCAAGTTTTTGGGCAAAAGACCACCCCCCCCTCCCTAAGCCAAAATAGCTCATGTCCAACACGCTCAGAGTGAATTGGCCTTAGCCGAGGGTGCGTATCCGGCCATGTGGAGGGTTCGTGTTTTGTTGCTGCAAAAATGACCGCGGTAACTTGGTCCCTAGGGATACTTTGCTTTTGACAACATGGCTAAGTCAAATCTCCATTCCGAGCCTTTGTACGCCTAACGACAAAAAAACACTTGGGTTTCTACACCACTACAAGACACTTTTATGAGGGATATGTTCTCCTACGCATCTTGAATTTTCTGAGCCCCGCCGGGCAAGTTACTTGAATGGAGAATTCAACTGGGTTTGATAGGGAAACGTTCCCGAAGAGAGGTATTGGCATTTGCCCTCCCGCAGGGAGCACCGTAAAAGCCGCTTCAAAATCCAAACCCCATTTCGCCGCCTTATTGTTTGCTTTCAATCGCGTTTTCACCATGTCTCAAGTGCAATTGAATAAAACTCACCTCCATAACGTGAACCCTACAATAACCTAGCAACGCATTGTGGTTTACGCTTTGGAGGCCATACCCCAGCCGATTGGACCGTGATCTTGCACAATGTCATTAGGTAGTGGGAGGGTGTTGACGCCGTAAGATCGGAGCCTTAAAACCTTCCGTACAGTTCGTCCCTAAAGGTCCTTCCCGAGGGTCCTCGGCCACGGACGGGCAACCGCCCCACTCCAAAACCGTGGAACCGACCGCCAATGGATTCAAAATGTCGACATTACCCCGAGACCAAGTTTCGTGGGCGTAAGACCACCCCCGCTCCAAGAAGCACAAAAGTAGCTCATGTCCAATACGCTCAGAGAAATTGGTCCCCAGCGGATCTTGAATTTTCTTGAGGGTTCAAGTTTCTTTTGAATGGAGAAAAACTTGGTCCCTTGTGGTTCCGAAGGAGGCATTGCATTTGCCCTTTGTACTTCAGGACAAAACGTAGGAAAGCCCGCAGGACAATCTTTTGTATGTCCCTCCGGGTCTAGCCACCTTTGAGGCCATAACATGCCACCGGCAAACACATGCCAATACGTGATTCCAACATGCCACATCATCCAACATGCCAAGTTGGTCCAACGGCCATGCCACCCAGGGCTCCAACATGCCAAGTTGCCAAGGTGGCTCAAATATGCCACCCAGGCTCCAACACGCCACCGGGCATCAACATGCCACGTAGGCCTAACATGCCAACCAGGGCCCAACATGCCCTCGGAGCTATAGCATGCCACCTAGGTCAACGCGCCAATGCAACCCAGGGCTCCAACATGCCAATGAAGGTAGGCCAACATGCCAAGGTGGCTCCAACATGCCACCCAGGCTCAAGCGCGTTGGCGCTGGGTCAAACATGCCACCCAGGCTCCAACATGCCACCTAGCAGGCCACCTAACATGCCACCCAGGTTCCAACATGCCACCCACGCTCCAACATGCCACGAGCCCAAACACAAGGGCCCAACATGCCACCTAGCATGCCACCCAGGCTCCAACATGCCACCCAGGCCCAACATGCCACGGAGTCTAACATGCCAAGTTAGTTCCAACATGCCAACTAGGGCGCCAAGGTGGGCATGCCACAACATGCCAACATGCCACCTAGGGGTTCCAACATGCCAACCTAGGCCCAACATGCCACGTGAGCTCTGCAACATGCCACCTAGGCTCCAACGTGCCACCTCCAACATGCCACGGGCCCAACATGCCACCTAGGGCTCCAAAACCTAGGCTCCAACATGCCATGCCACCTAGGTTCCAACATGCCAAGGTGGCTCAAACATGCCACGGGACTCCAACATGCCACGGGGCTCCCAACATGCCACGCCACGTGGCTCTTAACATGCCAAGGTGGCTCAAACATGCCACCCAGGCTCAAACATGTCAATGTGGCCCATATGCCACGAGGCTCCAACATGCCACCTAGGTTCCAACATGCAAAGGTGGCTCGTGCATGCCACCTAGGCTCAAGCATGCCACCCAGGGCACTCCAAGTGGTGACATGGCATGTCAAGTAAGCAAGGCCAAGTTTTGACTAGGGCTAAAAATGAAAAGATGTCCATCTTTGGTCTTTTCTATTGGGTGATGTTGGCAAATTTAGGGGTGACATGGCTAGATGGTGGTGACGGACTAGGACTTTATGCAAGAAATATGATAACCTTTGAAATTTTGTAGAGGAGTTTGGCAAGGGATAGAATAGAAGGATCTTGAGAACTCACAAGCCCCTTTCCAAAGGAAGGGGAGTCCGGATCGAAGATGTTGGCGCAGGGGATTCGACCCCATCTCCGTGCATGGTCCCCGCAGCATACACAGAGAACTCCATGCAAAGTTTTGGATGTGTGAGTCTCCGCCTTGACGCTGAGATGTAAACCCTAGCAAACCCTAGGGTTTGATAGGGTTTACATTCGGGATGTCTGGCGACCCGTAGGGCCCAGATCCGACGGGAATACCCGCGGCGGATTACCCTCATGGCACCGGGAGACAGAGCCACGGCAAGGGCAAAGATACCTTTTTCGAGACTCCCTTCACAAGCCCCTTTCCAAAGAAGGGAGTCTGAAAAGCATGCTACGCAGATTCGACCCCATCTCCCGCATGGTCCCCTGAGCATACATACAGAAACTCCATGCAAAGCTTCGATGTGTGAGTCTCCGCCTTGACGCTGAGATGTAAACCCTAGCAAACCCTAGGGTTTGATAGGGTTTACATTCGATGCTCCGGCGACCCGTAGGGCCTGTGATCCGACGTGGAATACCCATGCCGGATTACCCTCATGGCATTGGAAGACAGAGCCAAATTTCCTTAAAGATACCTTTCGAGACTCCTTCACAAGCCCCTTTCCAAGGAAGGGAGTCTGAAAAAGCATGTCGCAGGGGATTTGACCCCATCTCCCGCATGGTCCCCGTGAGCATACACGAGAACTCCATGCAAAGTTTCGATGTGTTAGTCTCCGGCCTTGACGCCGAGATAAACCCTACCAAACCCTAGGGTTTGGTAGGATTTACATTCCCGGGATGCTCCTCCCATCAAGAGGGCCGGGAACTTGTCCCCTAGGGTAATTTCGGGCGCTCCGATGACATGGAGAGGTCAGATCGCCAACCGGGCCCCTCCATGCCCCAAAAATAAAAACGTGGTCTAAACCCCGCGCCCCAAAATCAACGCTGGCCATCCCAATAAAAATCGAGGGTCTAAAGCTCACCCGAAATACCAGGGATTTTCCCAGACGCTCGGGCCACTTGGCAAGCCAGCTGGTTGAAAACCATGATTTTTCCCCGCCCCATGCATTAATCATGAATTTCCGGATCATAAACACAAAGAAAAGCACGTATAAAAACCGGTCTCAAAAAAGGTGAAATTTATAGGATGTGCAAGATGACGCCGCACACGCAGAGAAAATGCACCGCAATAGAAGCACAAGCAGAGGCATGAGACGAAGCCCGAGCCAACCCCTTCCTGAGACCACCGGCCCAGAACGCCCTACTAGGTAGTGGAGCTAGCTTTGCTTCTCCGTGGTCACATGTATACCACCCAGCAGTCCTAGTGTCGCTATTCTCACTTCAATCTTCTACTGTGGCCCTGTGGTGAACCCCAAGTATCTTGTTCTCGCAAACTAGTCCAAGTCAATGAGGACTGCCGACCCCCACCCCGAATCCGAGAACTGGCCCGCCAATGGACCCCGAACATCCCCATTACCTAGGGGACCAAGTTTCTCGGCGTAAGACCACCCCTCTCCAAGAAACGCCAAAGTAGGTCGCTTTACTACACACTTGTAGTCAATTGGCATGGAGGTGGATGTCAATACCTCCCAGTGAGGGGTAAGTGATTGATCCCCGGGAAAACTCGGCCGCGGAACTTGTCCCCTAGGGTAATTTCAGTGCTCCGTGACGACGCCGGGCAGATCGGATCGCCAACCGGGCCTCCTCCATGCCCCAAAATCGAAAACGGGGTCTAAAACCTTTGTGGGCCAACCACGCCATCCCAATAAAAATCGAGGGTCTAAAACTCATCCGAAATACCGAGGATTTTCCTATACTCCTGGGCCACTTGGCAAGCCAGCTGGCTGAAAACCAGGATTTTTCCCCGCCCCATGCATTAATTATGAATTTCGAGCATAAACACAAAGAAAAGCATGTATAAAAATCCGGGTCTCAAAAAGGTGAAATCTTATGGATGTGCAAAGATGACGCTGATACGCAAGAGAAAAATGCACCAGCATATATACCTTTCTGAGACTCCCCTTCACAAGAAAGGGGCCACCGAGGTGCCCGCCCTGTTTGCAAAAGACATCCAAGGTCCATGTCACCATCATCTAGCCATGTCACCTAAAAATTTGCCAACATCACCATCGAAAAGACCAAAGATGGACATCTTTGGTTTTTTGGCCTAGTCAAAACTTGACCTTGCTTACTTGGCATGCCATGTCACCACTTGGGGTGCCTAGATGACATGCTTGAGACTAGGTGGCATGCCCGAGCCACCTTGGCATGTTGGAGCCCAGATGGCATGTTGGAGCCACCTTGGTATGTTGGAGCCCGCATGTTTGAGCGGGCATGTTTGAGCACGCTGGAGCCTAGGTGGCATGTTTGAGCCATTTTGTCATATGTTGCGTTCTAGGTGGCATGTTTGAGCCACCTTGGCATGTTTGAGCCTAGGTGGCATGTTGGAGCCACCTTGGCATGTGGGAACCACCTTGGCATGTTTGAGCCTAGGTGGCATGTTTGAGCCACCTTGGCATGTTGGAGCCCACGGCATGTTTGAGCCACCTTGGCATGTTTGAGCATCGCTGGAGCCTAGGTGTGGCATGTTTGAGCCACCTTGGTATGCCGGAGCCACCTTGGCATGTTGGAGCCTAGGTGGCATGTTGGAGACCACGTGGGCATGTTTGAGCCACCTTGCCATGTTAGAGCCTAGGTGGCATGTTGGAGCCTGTGGCATGCTTGAGCCACCTTGGCATGTTGGAGCCCACTGCAGATATTTGAGCCACCTTGGCAAGTTGGAGCATAGGTGGCATGTTAGAGCCCGCGGGCATGTTTGAGCATGTTGGAGCCTAGGTGGCATGTTGGAGCCACTTGGCACGCGGGCATGTTGGAGCCCACGGGCATGTTTGAGCCTAGGTGGCGTGTTAGAGCCACCTGGCATGTTGGAGCCTAGGTGGCATGTTTGAGCCAACTTTGGCATATTTAAGGTGGTATGTTGTGAGCCACCTTGGCATGTTGGAGGCTAGGTGGCATGGTGGAGCCCACGTGGTGATGTTTGAGCCACCTTGGCATGTTTTGAGCCCAGGGGTGGCATGTTGGAGCCTAGGTGGCATGTTTGAGCCCACCTTGGAGATGGGGTTTGAGCCACCGCATGTTTGAGCCTAGGTGGCATGTTGGGAGCCTAGGTGGCATGTTTGAGCCACCTTGGTATTGAGCCTAGGTGGCATGTTGGAGCCACCCTTGGCATGTTGGAGCCTATGAGCCCAAGATGGCATGTTTGAGCCTATGTGGCCAGTTTGAGCCACCTAGGAATGTTGGAGCCTAGGTGGTATGTTGGAGCCCACGCAGATATTTGAGCCACCCGGCAAGTTGGAGCATAGGTGGCATGTTGGAGTCCTGGCATGTTTGAGCAACGCTGGAGCCTAGGTGGCATGTTTGAGCCATTTTGTCATGTTGGAGCCTAGGTGGCATGTTGGAGCCACCTTGGCATGTTTGAGCCTAGGTGGCATGTTAGAGCCACCTTGGCATGTTGGTGCCCACGCTATGCAAAAAATAGGTGTTAAGTAATTGAAGTAGTTGAAGTAACTTGTGTGTTACATGGAATACTAGTATAAGAACATGTGATCGCACGCATCACATGTAGCAAATCAAGCAATCATCCCTACCACTATAAAGACCCGTGATATGGAAGGATAGGACATGTAGAGAATCAAGTACTCTTCCCTACTTCTATAAAGACATGTGAGAATAGAAGTATTACACATGTCGAATTCATGTATTCTTTCCTACAATGCCTTAGCAACAAAGTACTGGTCCTACTACTATAAAGACATGTGACATGGAAGCATATGACATGTAGAGAATCAAGTATTCTTTCCGAATTTCTATAAAGACATGTGACAATAGAAGTATTATTACACATGTCGAATTCATGTATTCTTTCCTACAATGCCTTAGCAAATAAAAGTATCATCCCTACTACTATAAAGACATGTGAATGGAAGTATAGGACATGTAGAGAATCAAATATTCTTTCCTACATCTATAAAGACATGTGACAATAGAATTATTAGACATGTAGAAATTCAAGTACTCTTTCCTACAAAGGATTGTATTATAAAATGACATGTCACAATAGAAGAAACTACAAAACAACAAAGGGATGTTTTAGTCCACCTAAAAAGAACACCATTATCGAACAAAACCATACCTCCACAAATCCACATGTAGGATTCTTTTGAAAAGACATGTAGACCTACCAAAACCGATGTTTTCAACAAAGGACCAAAACCGGGTGAGTGTGGCCTTATCGCCATCACTAGTCATATCCGTAATGTGTAGAGCGCCCCGCCGCTTCCCTACCTCTAGAACTTGCATCTTCCTTCTTTTAAAGCTTGTAGGTACACACTAGCCGATGGCCTTGTACTCGATTGCTCTTTCTCACAAACCGAGAGACCTTTCACATATTTTTTTTTTTTGGTGTCAATGGTTCACCACCCGACCAGCCAAATTTGAAGAGGTTTGCGGCCTCATCCGTTTTAGGGTCAGTCTCTTTAAAGGAACTGCACCGCAAATAAGCATTGACTTCTTCAACTTTTTATTTTTCTAACCCGCCTCAAGTAATATGGAACAAAGATGAATCGCCCCCGTTTTTCGTATGTGATCGTAATACCTTTGTTTCTTCATTTGATCTCGCTTCCTTAACTCTAGACATGAAAATAAGATCCGCTTTTCCGCTAGTCTTGAAGATCTCCACAAACTATTCGTGAGCCCTCCGTAGATCTTCTTCGACATGGAGGCTCTACCGAGCCTTTATTATTCCGTATATCGCCCATGGTCATAACGCAGCCAACCGCAATCGATACATCTTCCTCCGTTCTTGGTTTTTTCGGTGCCGATGTCCCGTGACCCTGCACAGGCTTTGATTTTCTTTTCACGTTTTTAGAAGATCCCCGAAGTTACAATCATGTGGTGAGTAATGAAATCGCTACCGAGCGCCGCTTTTGATAGACGCCTTACTACGGAAAACATAAATGGTATACAAGAAAAGTATCAGAGACATGCAAAAACAATCATATCAGAGACGCTCTATATTATAAATTGCACCGAGCACATTTTTTAGATAGATAGATAGTAGTTTTGACAGACGCTCTACAGACGCCCTACAGACGCTCTATATTATAAGAGACATACTAGGCTACAAAGAAGACTTCTCCAAAGAACTGGAGAATACAGAACAAAACTATAAACAAACAAGTGCAAGAAACTATAATTAAACGGCCTACATTATACGAACCGAGAATACAAAAACAAAAACACAGAGTACGTGAGAAGATTATGACAAAAACACACAAAACAAGGTAGTAAAAAAGCAAAGAGAAATGACACGTAAAACAATATAAAAAGTAGAAATAACACAGAGACAGTAGAAAAATGATAAAGAACGACAAAGACAGTGGACAAAACGTAAAAATAACACAGAAACTGTAGAAATCGAGAAGAAATAGTAAATACCAGCTTCATGAGTGTTGTCGACCTGTTCAGGAATTTCCTGAGTGTTGGGCCGTCGCCACCTCCCCTCCCTCCTACCTCCTCGCTGCACCAGATCCTCCTGACGCCATATAGCCGCAATGTTCGAATGCAATGTTATGGGACGGATTCAAATTTATACGTATGGGTGCATTATCCGAACCACCGATTGCTATCCGATTTTAAATTACAATTATCCCGCTTATATTAATCGCTTATCCCGGCCATTTCAAATTAAAAACTTAATTTTCTTATTGAAGCACATCCACGAATATTTATTTTTATTATTTTCAAGAAACGCTTATGTGGCACGCCGAATTATTCATTCGCCACCGAATTTTTCAAGAAACCCGATCAACTCGGGCGACTTCTTCCTGGCCGACCGCTTCTTCGATCGATCAACTCGCCTCCTCGACCGATCGACCGCCTCGACTTAGCGATCGCTTCCTCGACCGATCGACACGCCATCATGTCGGCCCAACTATGGTGAGTGCTATCGCGAGGATTTGAAGACCGTTTTTGAAACATATTATATTCTTGAAGATCGCTCATGTGAAATCATTCTTTAATGTTTTCAATTATCAAGTGGGAGAAGAATGCTATCTATTAACAAAGAAACTTGAAGGCCGACTTGGATTATGTAAAATCAAGACCCGAACCCGAATCTAAGTGCCATGGTGTCCCTCTTGAAACAGCCAGAAGTTAGCATTATAAATTGCAACTATGAGGATGAAGCTCTTCCAAGAAGACATCCCGGTGGTGACACAATCGGGAGAGCTGCAGGCACATTTGTGGCATGGCCAAAAGAACGCCTAAAAAAGGTATGTACAGACCTTCTGATACAAAGAAGCTATAATTTATTAGATCATATATATAACTTATCAAATGGTATGTATATGAGGATAGTAAAAAAAAATGAATATATTATAACATCTGCGTGATGTTGTGAATTTTGAATTTTTTGATAGCCTTTTTAGCCAGTTTTATCAATCCCTATGAAACTACACATTAACGAAAAATGTGTAGTTTCTTGGGGTTGGTCATACCGGCTGGAGGGCATCAAAGGATTCAATGTTTTCGACATTGCATATAAAAATACATAATGAAATAAGCGTGACATAAAAGTATAAGCTGGAAATTGCGCCAGGCGCGAGTTTGTATTTATATTCAAAAAAACTATATGTACATTTTTCCTTCTGTGAAAATGCGCCATTTTTTAAACTAACATAGCAGTCAGACATTGTACATTTTTCCTTCAGGAAAATGCGCCAGCGCCGGATGGTCTAGTGGTAAGGCCTTGATTGTGGTAATCCCCACTGTGGTTCAAAACCCACCGCTACCATCGTGGGAGACGGGTGGGTGCAAGTCCTACCAACCATGCCTCCTTAAAAAAAAAAAAAAAAAAAAAAGAAAATGCGCCAGCGCGAAGTTCTTTCTAAACTAACATAGCAGTCATGTACATATCTCTACAAAATGTCACATAGATCCACTTCATCGGGTTACATACCGAGTCCAAATCCCCACCTGCATTCACTTTGATATGACATCATCCTCCCATTCCCTCGCGAATGTCGAGTCTCCAAATCGAGTGTCCCGGCCGATACTTGATACTCCTAATCAAATCCTCATATTTATTTGTTGGCATGAGCCTTACTAAGAGCATGAGGAGCCGATATGTCCGGGCTATGCGACGGTGTATTCCCATGGCCCCCGACACAGATCGGCCATATGGCTTGTCCAACTCTCTCGTGAATGTTTTGAACAAAGACAATTAAGTAGTATCTTGTACAGTGGTCCAAATGCTGATGGTCGCCTGTGGGAAGTATATTTGAACTAGAAGCGCCCATGTAATGCACTAGAACGAGAGAAATTAACTAATTAGCAAATGATATTCCTCTCCCCGTAAAATGATTCTAAATATACAATTCAAAACGCCCAGCGCCGCTTACTATAGTGTTTTTTTTTACAGATCTAAACGCCAGCGCCATTATAGTGTGTTTTTTCACAGATCTACTTCACACGCGCCTGGTGCGATTTCGTCCCATCATATGATATGCAAGCAATCTTATGATATGCAAGCATATCTTATGATTTTCCTTGCCTAATGTTCTTTTTTCTATTCTTGCATAGTCCGAATGTATTATTTTCCTGCATCTAGAAATGCACTATTTGTTTTTTTAAAACATTAGAATAAGAACAGATAGGCAAGGAATATGAACAGATAAATGAAATAAGATAGAGCAATAGCACATAGGAATCTTGTGAATGCACAAGAATTCCCAATGCAATCAGACATTGCATGATATAACACACAAAAAAGATTAGAACAAGTAGGCATAATTAAGGTAAGATATTATATTCCTTGCCTAATACTCTTTTCTCGCTCTTGCATAGTCCGAACATACTATTTTCCTTGCATCTAGAATGTAGACTATTTGATTTTTGAAAACATTAGGGTAAGAAATGTATAAAAAATGGCAATAACATTAGGGCAGGAATATGAATAGATAAATGAAATAGGAATAGCAATATGAAATAAAAACTGCTCATAATGCTATTCCTATTTCATTTATCCTGCTCGCTTCATATTTCTAAAACATAGCCTCTTCTTAATATTAACCTGTTCTAATCTAAATCATAGCCTGTTCTAAAACACTCAGAATCCTAAAACACTCAGAATCCCTAAAACACATTCATTCTAACCCATTCTAAACATAACCCATTCATTCTAATCAGTTTGAAGCCGAGAAGCCGAAGTTTGAAGCCAAGAAGCTTAATAAAAATAGCCGAGTTTGAAGCCTTGTTTGAATCAGAGAAGCCGATTAGCCGACTTTAAAGCCGAGAAGCCGAGTAACTAAGCACCTAGCTCATTGCCCAATAAACATAGTAAAACATAATGCACCATTTTCATTTTTAAGAAACCTTATAATACCTACCTTGTGTCTCGTTTATCAAAGCTTTCTTTCCACTGAAAAGCTCTAGAATCGTAAGCAAGATCCCGCAAGAGGCTGTATCATAGTTAAAATTGTTATATCTGCATCCACATAGAAAAACAACTCAAAGACAAAAATCTTTCCTTACATGCTAAACAGAGAATCCAAGAACGAGTTTGAGTTTAGATTAGAAGAAGGCCGAAGGCTTTAGATTAGAAGAAGCCGACTTTAGATTAGAAGAAGCCGAGTTTAGATTAGAAGAAGGCGAGAAGGCTTAGATTAGAAGAAGTTTAATTTTTAGATTAGAAGAAGCCGAGTTTAGATTAGAAGAAGGCGAGAAGGCGAGAAGGCGAGAATGCGAAGAGGCATGCAAAAATTGAAGAGGAAAAGTTGAAGAGGCATTTGAACTGCCTCGATTTTTGTTCGAGAATTAATAACTGCCACGAACCATTAATACCTATAACCCCTATTTTCATATGGTTTTTAAAAAAAACATATTACCCATATGTTTGAAAAACCATACCCATACCTTTGAAAAACCATATTACCCATATGGTTTTTAAAATAGCATCTTACCCTAATGTTTTAAAGAAAAAACCATTCTAACCCTAATGTTAAAAAAAAAGCAATTCTTACTCTAATGTTATTAAAAACCATTCTTACTCTAAAGTTGTTAAAAAACCATACTCTTAAATATTTTGAAAAACCATATTACCCATATGGTTATATTTTAAAAAAGCATGTTACCCTAATGTTAAAAAAAAAAAAAACCCTAATGGTAAGGTTCTTTAGAGGTCTTTGTACAGTTTCAAAAGTATATTTTTCTTGAAAACATGTCTTGCAGATGTTTTTTGAATGTACTAACTTATTTTATGTTTCTGTATGTTTTAGGTCAATGGCATGTAGCAAGCTAAAGAAAGTACCCCTAATGATGGTCCTCAAGGAAAGGAAAAATCCCCAAATGATGCAGATGATGCCCAAGGAAAGGAAAAGACACCCAAGGATGATGCCCAAGGGAAGAATAATGTCAAAGAAAAGGATGATGCAAAGTGAAAAGAAATTGTACTTTATAATCGAGTCGATTGGAAAAACAAGAAGGTCAACATCTTGCATGAATGCAACAAAGAGGTAGTAGGAGAAGGGATTATTATTCTAGCAGATCCTATCAATGCAGTCAATGATCAAAGATTAGGGGAGGATAGGTTAGGTGTGGCAATCTCAAAATTATATGACAATTGGAAGGAAAAGGGGTCAGGTAAAGAGGAATGCCTTGCTTGTGTGAAGCAACTAGAGGTTGCAATGATTGTGGCATGGCCTAGGAACAGTATCCAATTAGAGAAAAACTACATGTTTCCTATGGATGCAAAACCATTGTCAATAAGGTTTACACAATGTAGCAAGAGGCCACTTCCATCTTTCAAACATTATCCCACCAAAAGGTGCAAGTCAGATTATGATTGTTCTCCTGAAGCTATGATGAAGGTTAGAGGAAGTGAATGTTGTTGGGCCTCTTGTGTTAGAATGTTCACAATAGAGGAGTTGGTGGGAGCAAGAGCTACATATCAAGAACATAAGTGTGATAATAGGAGAAATTTCATGTACACCATATTTGGCTATGCAATTCAGGATGAAAGATCGAAGAAAAAAATATTTCCATTGAACGAAAGTGGATATGTTCAAAAAGCATGGATGGCTATACATGGAATTCCAACCTCTTCCCCGCACAACCGGCAAAAGAGACATGAAAATGGAACTAGAATTGCATTGCATGGGAACACCGCCAAAGAAAGACCAACCTCTAGGACCATAGCTGCAAAGGAAATATTTGAAACGTATGTGGAGTTCAATGCAAAAAACATGCCACATAAGAGTAAGGAGGATGAACAGGGTAGAGTTGTTGTTGAGAAGAGATTGCCATCCCATTGTACCCAGAAGAGCATACTAGAGGAAATAAATGCATTGCTTCGAAACTTGAGTAGCCTCTATATCCCAGCCCAGCTTTTAGTAGGCTATGGAATAAGCATTTCAAGCATGTGACCATAGCAACTTCAAACAACTTTGCAAAGTGCAATTTGTGTGCTAAGTCAAGGAGACTTTGATAAGACCGTGGCAACCAAGTCTAAGGGCTAAGATAAGGGAACACATGAAGGACCATATGACTGATCAACTATCATGTAGATCAACTTATTGGATGTGGAGGACCTTGTCTGCAATGGAACCTAATAACTATCTATGTATTATACATGACAAGATGGACCAGCAAAAGACTTGTCTTCCACAATTCAAGTACATACCAAAATCATGTGGAAGATCATACCCTTTGCAGATTTCAATGACTCGGGGCAATCTTGCATGGCCAAACCAAACCTACTATGGGCATTACAGTTTGGAGTTGTGGAGGATGGTCCAGATTTTCATATTGGGAGTATCATGAGGTGTTTAAGAAACTATGAGAATGGTTACAATGGTTACCTCCAGACCCTACAAATTAGCCAGCCACTACATAGCTAGTGCATTGTTGGATGGAAACCCTCAATAATATTGAAAAGTTTAGCAAGGCAAGGTTTAGGAGGCATGGACCTAATGAACATGTTGGAGCTTCAACATCTCGTGCTAAACCCTGATTCGCTTAGAAGGTTGCTCTTGCAACTTGATAACCGTGGCCGCCAAAATAAGAACAGTGGATGTTTTTTTTTTATCCTACTTAACAAATTGTGGGCATTTTTGAAAGAGTTAATTTGGGGTTTCTAATGCCCGGACATACTCATGAGGATGTGGATGCATTATTTGGAAAATATAGTCATGTTTTGAGACAAACAGACAAGGACCAACTTTCCTAGGCTACTAGAAATATTCCATGGATGCACTACTCCATCTCCTATAGGATCTCTCATAGAAAGAGGTGCCCGATTGGAAGAGTTTTGTGGAAGGTTATACTCAAGACATGGAAGACCATTCTAGACCTCTTCAATTCACTTTTGGGTGAGAGATGGGATTCCAATCATGCAATGGAAGATGAGACCTTCGAGGAGAGGTGGAGAGGAGGGGCGTAACTGCATAGAGATGCGAATGGCAAGCCTATGATACCTCCAGTCAACCAAAAGCTCTAAAACCTACTACGTAAGTGAAGCAAGTGGATTGACCCAGATGGCATCAATGACTACATCAAGCATTGGCAAACTAATTCGATGACACTAATCGCATTGATAGATTACCGGAAGAAGGTGATTAACTTGTTGGATGAGGTAGACACATCCTCGTAAGAATTGATCAAGGGTGGCCCCTAAAAGGTGTGGAGGACATTAGCAAGTGCTAAGGAAGATGATGGCACTATTAGTAGCATTGTTAAGGCGCATGCTCCTCCCTCAACTGACAAACACTATGTTGGTCCTAAGAAAGATAGGCCAAAATATCTAGGCCTAGATGTTTATGAACCAAAGAATCGACGTGGAGTGCCACCAATTTGTGGTAGTAAAACCAAAGCAGATTTACGCACTTTATCCTGGTGGTTGGGATACACCATCTTAGATATTTGCAAAGAAGAAGGTGATGTTAACTTCAATAAGGTGCGGTGGAATGGTGGTGTCCAAAGGCACCAGCTTGACTAATGTCACCGATAAAGAAAGATATTCAGATTGTTGGACAAAGAGCTGGAGGAGAAACCTAGTGATCCCGATCTTTGGCTAGACATTGAAACCGTGATTGTACTGTGGACTCCAAAAACTATTCCAAGTAAAACAAATGAGAGTTACAATACCTCGTGATGTAAGGAATAAGATTCTCATATCCTTGGGGATGCTGGTGGAAAAATGAAAAACTATGTAAATATGTTTTCTACATTACTATGTATCAATCACAGTTAATAAAAGTTGTGTACTACTTGAGTTTCATGATATATGATGTTGTAATTTGAAGTTAAGGTGTGAATTTATATTAAGGTGTGTGATTGTATGTTAACGTATAGTGACTTTTATCAAGTTACTAAAAAATTGCAATATGAAATTTGTCCCAAAATCAAGACATAATCCCAATTTAATTGAATGATGGTTAATCTTTTTTACTTTGTGGTAACAACTTTATGTTGTTTATAGGAGACCTAGTGTTTTATGGATTTTGACCAATAATTTGTGGCCATCGGAACATATATATCAATTCCAATTGATAGATGCTATGGGATGGATCTATACATAGTGCGACTCTAGACATTCTTGAACTCGAGATTTAGGTGTTCTAGGACTACTATGTTACCACTAGAACAAAGGCTCTGTGCAATGGAAATTCAATATCATGCCAACAAAGGTATGAAACGTCGATGCATGTATGGAAAGCAAGGTCCACATTGGGGGAGAGGATATTGTTAAGAGCCTCTCACACTCTAACAATAAAGCAACAACCAAACCTAAAACTGTGGCAGTAATTTTGAACTTACCTCTGAATTGTCCAATCATTCGTATGCATCATTCATAGAGTGCAAAGTTCCAAAGCCACCATGTCCTACAAGTTGGATGCAAAACTAAAGCTTAAGGAAATAGTATTCAAGGCAACAAAATACTTTTGTACAAGGAATGGAAATAAGCAACGTGAAACACAAATATCATGATGGGAAGAAATAAATGCTACAAAATATGGTGACGAAATGGCTTTTCTATTCATTCACAAAATGTCAAGTACAACAAGATTTCCGGCACAATAACTTTGGTATTGAAACCACTCGTGATTTTACAACAAATCACACCTTTTTTATCTAGATGCTGCCAATGCTTCCAATGACGTCGTCCAACACTGCACGTCGCCTCCCCGACAAAGAAAGTTAACCGCCCCGTCTGGCACCAAATCCTTGTTCAAGATTCTATTTTTCATTCTTATTCTAACTTCTAACATGTACTTTAAAACTAAGTCATTATATTTGTAAATGTTCAAGTCCATATGGTGGACATTTTATTGCAATGTTTTTAGCCCAACATTGAGCATTTTATTAGTAAAGCATAAAAACTCAACTATGGAAGTGAAATTGTCTTTTCGAAAATCATTCGGGCCTTTTCCTCAGAGAGCTACGACGAGCTCTTTTAAAGAAGCTTACCAAGTGCCCGGATCTTTGATATGCTCGTTGTCAATGTTGTTTTCTTCATGTGTGCCCAATTGGTTATCGACATATGGAATCTTATAGCATTAACTTAGCATATACCCTCCTAGATATTCCAATAGAATGGACAAATGGAATGATTAATCATTAGAATACTACCTACCTACCTACGCATCTATCTATCTATCTATCTATCTATCTATCTATCTATCTATCTATCTATCTATCTATCTATCTATCTATCTATCTATCTATCTATCTATCTATCTATCTATCTATCTATCTATCTATCTATCATGCTTAAATTGTCATTCTTTAGGATAGTTTTAGGCACTTGTTATAGCCCAGGACCGTGGGTGAAGGGTATTAAGGAAGCCTCTACAACATACGGGGAACGTCACTTCTGAGAAAGGGTACAATACTTGCAGCAGCTCTATGATCCTTTGGGGATTCGAGCGGTAGTACCCGCATAGATGGACCCAATGCTAGCAATCAGAGAGGATGAGGTCACACAGGCCTTACAGTCTTGCCAATGGAAAGGCAGCAGATTTAGACAGCATGCAGGCAGAGCTATAGGGCCATCCATAGTGCCCATCCTAATTGCGTTACAAGATGGCTTTCCCCCATAATGGGCCACTAGCAGAGTTGTTTCCATATACAAGGCAGGTGATCGTCATTGCCCAGCCAATTATCGGATAATCATGGTTGGTTTATTATCAAACAACAGGTGACGATACATGCAGAGAAGGCAGAGGTATGGACCCTCATAACATGCATGATTCATGCCCCGACATTGAACCATTGATCATATTTTTACGTTGCGAACCTTAGTTGAAGATAGCATGAATCATCGGCAGGACCTGTATATATTACTTTGTTTATGTTGCAAAGGCCTTTGACACTATGCCTCGAGGGAAAAAGATTAAGACAGTTGGGGTTCCCTATAAATGCAAAATGCAGTCCACAAGTTATATGAGATATGCTCAGGCCAATTGACATCCTTAGACCAACCATTCAACAATAGTATTGTGGTTCGTTAGGGATGCTCACTCTCTCTAACACTATTCGGTCTTTACATTGATCAGTTGGAAGGTTGGCTTACTAAACATGGGGCCAATGGGACTCAGTTCATGCACCAAATCACTAGACAACTCATATATGCCGATGATGTGGAACTCTTAGTTTACACCTCGGATGACATATAGCACCATCTGGATGCCCTAGACAGTTTTTGCCGGACCACTAACATGCGCATTAACTTTGCCAAGACTAAAGTGATATTCGTCTCATCTTTGTGTCAGCCAAGGTCTCCCCCGTTCACTTATCAGGGAGAAAAGGTGGAGGTGACGCCCATCTATAAGTATTTGGGGTTGGAGTTTCCTTCTACCATTAGGGCGGATTTGGGGTCTGAAATGGCCCTTATCTTGGGCTAAAGATTTCCACGCCGATTCGGCCAGACCAATCAGTTTGCGCTTTTTACGAAAAGTCGCAGATACTTGGCAGTAGAAGGATGAGTAGTGCTTACTTGGCATCCACATGGCGATTTTCATAGGGGATGCCCAAGCGCTTTATTGCAACCATTTTAATGGCCCGTATTTTTCGAGTCGCCACCGCCCAAAATAATGGTGACTTTGACCGCCACCGCCAGCCACCAACTCCCTTTGTCAAATTTTTGGCGCCTAAACTTCAGATCGGGCACTCCGGCGCCCCACGCATCCTCTCCGCCTTCACCCTCATCCGCAATCCATGTCTTCTCAGAATTTCGTGTTCTTGCCCCATTTACGTAACTCCCAAGGTCAAGAAGTGGGAGGTTTTGTCTCAATAGGTTCAGGGTGAGTATGTCGCCATCAACGAGGGGCGCAGCATAGAGTTAAGCCGGCCAATAAAGGCGATCGACGCATGACACATTGATAGGTAGGATAAAAGAGTTCGTTGAATTTAGCGGCCTGAAAGTGGAAAGTATAACAATACGACATGTATATACCCCTTCCGATATGGCCAAAGAGCTAATCTCCACCAAAAATAGCTTCCCAAAATTGCCCGCAAATGGTAACCACTTTAAACGGATCACACGACGCCGGGCTAGTCAGCCGCCTACTTAACCGCGAGAGATAGTTTCGCGTCGGTGATCTTCTTTATCTTTTCATTTCTTTTCGCTGACACGGTTTACAAACAAATTTATTGTGCAGGTTTATGTTTATCGACGTCGTGGATGTCATTCCTACCGAAAAGTATTAGTAGTGTACTTGTCGGGGTCACATAGACATCTGTCCTTTTCCTATGGATGTCGCGGATTTGCGGGGTATAGGCATCCGGTTTTACCGACATGATTATAACGTTTATGTTGTGAAACCGAAGCTTGAGGCCTCGATGAATTGTCCCCTTTAAGTGAACTTTTAAGCCACTTATTTTGAAATTTATCTAATTGCAATGAAGAAATGATTCATTTGGTGCAAGCTGGAATGTTTTTAAAACAAAGCTCAAGGATGAGTTTCAAAATCTTCACACCGCTTGACTTTTGTTAACATATCTCCGATGACCCATCCTAGTTCAAAAGTGACATTTACCTGATCCCCTCACCGATTTTGTGGATGGTTTATTTTGGTTCCGGACCATGCCTTCCACTGAATCATCCGCCAACTAAGAGGTCCGCTGCAGTTAAGTCCTCCTTTAAGTTCGATACCTTCCAAAACAATATTTATAATGGTCTGTCAACTAGAACTGAAAAACGGCTCGGTCGCAACCCTTTTTGGGAGCCGAAGGACCAAAATGTTTAGGGTTTCCCTTTATTCGAAATATATGAAAGTCTTTTAGGTTACCATGGAAAGGAATCCATTATCGGGTTATTGCCAATGGAGACAAAGGAGGTTGTCGTATATTATTTTATTGATGGCATTAGGGTTGGTTACGCAAGAGGGAAATGTAAAGTTTAGTGAGTTCACATCAACAAGAAATTGTCTATCGGCTAGCTTTGAATCTCGGTTTTATTTGTGTTTTTGTCTCCGATGTTTTTTTAGGGTTCCGTGATTTTGTCCGATATTTTTAGGGTTCCGCATAATTATTTAAAAAACGTTACCATCATATTTTTACTTTAACTTCGCTTTTTACTATTTATCTCTTTGCCGCTTGGTCTATTTTTGTCGTTGTTCAGAGTATAAAGCGCCATCCTCCGAGAAGCCATGGCAAGAACTAAGCAAACCGCAAGGATCCATCCAGTGGTGTAAGGCCGTGTGATTACATTAGTCCGCTTTCATCTCGACTCAAGTCTCTCGATAGAGATTCTCCTCCTCCCACCATGCCTAATGTAAGACCCGAAAAGAAACCGCATGATGTACGGGGGAGAAGCAGCCCGAGGGTAGGGAGGTGCACTCCGCCTCGGAGACGAGGATGAAAATGTGAGAGACCGGGCGAGCGTAATATGACGCCGATTAATTATTGGGCAGTCAGCTTCTTCTTTGCTCTTTCCTCGCCCTCCTCCCCTCTCCCCGTGGAGGTGCCAGGACCTTCAAATCAAAGGAGGAGGCCCAACGCCGAAAGGGAAGGCGCATCAGAATGGGAGACGGGCCGAAGAGTCTACCGAGGAACAAACTCGCAGATGTCAGGGTGAGGAGGCTACCGGAAGAGTCGGCCGAAGCAAATGTGCTCCAAATGCCGGGGTGGGTGAGGGTAGTGGCCCGGAAGCCGAAGACGGCCCTGGTATTGGGGTGAGCTTTCACGAGATTAAGAAGTATCGAAGAGCACCGAGATGGTCATTCCGCCTCCCATTTGCCGTGCTCGTGGAGAGAGATTCTCAAGAGTGTGGTGCGATACATCATACCAAGCATAAATTCAAGCAACCGCCTTTAAATGCTCTTCAAATGGCTTCGAAGCAGCTTGGTGTCGGGCTCTGTTCGAGGACTCGCAGCTTTGTAGCAATACATGCCAAGCGGGTGGACCACATGCCCAAGGACATGCGCCATCGCCTTTTACGATAAGGGATCCCGAAAGTACTATGGTCAAAATTTTATGGTGAATACAACAAGAAGAAAGACCCCCGTAAAAAGAAAGGCCGAAGTGCCTTTTGTGTTTTTTCTATATATGTATAATATTTCTTAATGTAATGGCTTTATGTTTAATCTCTTAGTCCATTTCTTTCTTAGAAGCCTAGCTTCAGACTTTGTATTTTTTTTTAATGTTATAATGGAGATCACACGACGCCAGCAGTTAGCATTGTGCTTTTTGTTGCACATAGTAGTCTTCGCGTCGTGTGATCCAACCCTAACCCTAACCCTAACCCTAAAATGTACCTGACAAATCTCCCCACAACGGCTACGCCCCTTTCATAATCGACAATGGCTACTTGAGTTCAAAAGTGATAGCTCCTTTACCGCCCTCCTAAACATCTTCTTTGTTTTCGCTGCTTGCTTCGCCATGGATTGTTATGTGAAGTTCCCGAATGGTATGCATCCGGGCCTCATGACAACGAGGAAGTTGGGCGCCGACCGCGATTTATCCGCTCTATTGCAAGGAGTTGGACATCATGGCAAACAAGAGCGAGCTTGATGCTATCGCTAGGTTGCCTTTAGCTTTCACCCTGACCGCTTTGGTCTCGGGGGCAAGACGCCCTTTGCAGATGTCCCCTGCTCGTGGATTCCAAAACCAGCTCTAGAGGAGGCGGCTTCCATTTGCAAACAAATAAGATGTTTTTCAAGAATGTCAAGCGAACGGGCTCCTCCCGCTCGCTGGCCCTTGTGCTTAAGAAGGTATCTTATTTCTTTGCCGCTTGCATTTGCTAGTTATTGCATTCTCGCTTGGCCAAACCAAAGATACACCGAAACAATGAAATCTTTAAGCCAAGGGGGGGGCTTATGTGTGATGATGCCGACTATGACGTGAAATGGAGATAGATCTACAAGAAGAAGAGCAAGAATGTAGGAGTTTTAGCTTCGACGCACTGGCCTTGGGTGAACCAGAGGAGGGAGATGATTCTGAAGGTGATGAGGATGGGGATGAGGATGAAAAGAAGTTGTCTGACATAACGCCAATTTTAGTGGAAGGCAAAGAATACTTATTGCTAAGTGATATACTGAGGAACCCGTCTTTGTTACGAATGTGTGCTAGGGAAGACGAGCTTATCAAGATCTTTGGCCGAATGGGTAAACTTAGGTCTAGATTTTGAAGAGGATTTGGACAAAGAGATGTTTGAAGTGTCTAATTAATGCTATAAAGCTTAAAGAAGCCTATGAGAGGTCGGAGTCTCGATTTGCTCAAGATGAGGCGAATCTACCAACGGAAGAAGAATTCCAGCCGCCCGCAAAAAGTCGCCAACAGATCTACGTTTGGCGCGTGCCCTTCACCAATCGCAGCAAAGATAAGCCCCGTAGATGAGGATAAATGTGAAGAAGATAATCTTGAGGGTTCTTATTTGTGGGAAGTAGATGATTTTTCTTGCCGATTATGCACGGGGGGACAGGAAAGATTGAAGGATTCTACATTGTTACGATATATCTCAAGATTCGCTAATGGGGAGATAATCGCCTTCAGCAGAACTTTCACCCAAAAGGTGCGTAGAGTTTGTCTATTACATCCGCATTATGCATGTTCGGGAACCATTCCCAATTGGCATCAAACACCGAAAGGGTGATAGCAATTCATGATGTTGTGTTACAATATTTTGACGACTAAGCCGGGTCTCATGGGCGAGCAATATGTTAAATTTTTTTAGTGCCGGGCTTGACTCACCCAAGGTTGGAAGTCGGGGTCGATAATATGGAAGTCATTGCCTTGTTGGATCAAGGCAGGATTGAAAGAGCATGAAATTGACGCATCTAAGCTTGAGAAATTGAAAGTTATATGTTTTCCAACTTGTATCGGGTAAAATTATTTATGTACGATTGTCCTTCCGGAAATTCCTAATAAAAATTATTTTATTTGTATTTATTCACATCACGCCAAATACATCACCGATTTTTTCATTATATCTAGGTTTTCGCGCGGTGATATCTATCTCAAGAAATGAAATATTATTGAAAAAAGACAATTAATTTATTTATTCCTCACACGACGCCGAGAAGCAACTCGCGGCGACTCATGTTATAAATAGAAGACCGATGTCCACGCACCGACCTCCGACGCCTTCCGCCCTTCGCCATCTTCTACTTCCGGCCCGCCTTCCACCTTCTCGGGCCTCGGCGGCATCATCATCTTCCTCTAGCAAACGACCACGCCTAAGATAGCACTCCCCAGCCCCCGTGAGCCGCTTTCGACATCACCCTTTGCAAAGGGTGATGAAGAGATTCAAGGAGATCCATGATGAAAACAACCGCCTCGGCCGCCGAGAACAATGAGGCGGTCGACGATTAGCCTTCACGAGGGAGTCGCCGTGACGAAGCGAGACGCTGAGCTCGTGGGAAACATTCGGCCATGTACCAAGAGGCTAATGAGTCGCAGGTCGAGGTAGCTTGAAACCGCCATATGGATTTCGCAGCCTTAGAAGATATGGAGAAGAAGCCCGAAGTCATGAGGATGAGAACGCCAGCCTTTACGGCCACCGCAGATTATGAAAATCAGCCTAGAGGATCATGAAGATCCCTAGCCATTGTATCTATCTATTTTTGCTTCAAAGAAAAGTTTTCTATTTTTTGCTTCTATCTATCCCGTTGTTCCAATGTATGTTCTGCTTTATTAAATATCCACGACGCCAAAATGCCTTGCTTGCAATTAGGTAGCAATCAATGGATTTCAAGGCCGTAGATCTCCATGCCGCTCTATTTTGCTTCAATGAGAAGTTCTATCTTTAGTTATGTATCAAGAAAATTACTTATGTATAGATTGTATCACCGAAATTATCAATAAAAATTATCACACGAAGCTCGAAGAAAAAAGACGCAGAAGAAGTAACGGTCCTTTTTCCTCACACGACGACGCCGAAAGTAATCTGGCCGATTTTCCCGACTCCACGATCCTTCGCCGTGTGACTCAAGCTACTACGTAAATCCCTCGCTATAAATAGAAGACCTTCTATCTTGCCTTCGACTCCGGATCCTCTTCCCGCCATCTTCCGCTCGGGCTCCTCCTCATCCTTCCACTTTCCGCTTCGTCATCTTCCTCCCCTTCCGCCTCTTCCCGCCTTCCGGATGGCATCTTCATCCTCCTCAGTTAGTTTTTCTATCGCCTGCAGCTGCCCGCTGACATCACCCTTTGCCAGTGATGAAGATTCAAGGAGGTTCACGACGAAAAATACTGCCGCCGAAGATGGTGATAGCGGACAAAGTTAGAATTCACGAGGGGGTCGCATGATGAGCGAGACCTTTGCTAACATTAACTTCGTGCACCGGTGAGAGGCCAATAGTCAGAGGGTCGGGGCAGCTTTAATCGCACACAATATTTCGCAGCGCTTAGAAGATATGGAGAAGAAGCTTCGAGCCATGAGGATGAGAACGCAGCTTTTATTTGGCCACCACGTGATCATGAAGATCCGTAGCCATTGTATATATATTTTTTGTTTCAAAGAAAAAATTTGCTCGCTTTCTTGCTTCTATCCGCTCTCTTGTTTTGTTTTATTAAAGATCACACGACGCGCAAATGCCATTCTTGCAATTAGGTAGCAATCAATGGATTTCGCGTCAGATGATCTCCACAACGCATTAACTCGCTGTATGTATAAATTCATAATTTATTAATGGAAAAGTATATGTAACACAAATATCTAGCTAGATTATGTGATAACTTGCGTGTAAATGCTAATTTGCATGTGGATGACAACATCTATTCACATACGCGGCTTGTGGATGACAACGCCATGCCAAGGACGGCATGCATGCCGCCACAATAACACTTCTTTGTACGGCCCGCATACAAGACGGCTTTAGGATATGACGGATCCCATGATGCAACATAGGCTACCGCTGCCTAATTGCATGCTATAATTTCACCAGAGGATTATTACACAACTTTATCTGCATTCTGCAACCGAGATTCTAACGTGATTCTAGTTTCTATATAAAACGCCGGAGGCCTTTGTCTTCTCCCTATCCGCCATCTCCTCGTTTCTACCACATCCCCATCTCTCCCCCTTTCTCCCATCACTTTCAATGGCCTCCCAGCCCAGCCCCATCCCCGCCGAGATCTTGTCTCAAGTTTTGTCAAGGAAATTCGTAACATTCGTGGTCGAAGCGAGGAACGGATCCGCCTTCTAAAAGAAAAAAAGAATGATGAAGACGCCGCCAAGTTGGTTAAGCGGCAGAGGAAAAGGCCGCCTTCTATGTGGAGGTGATTTTAGTGCGCGATAATCAGCGTACGCTTTAGACCGCGAATTGTGCGCCACGATATAACCTCCAAGAGAGGCTTAGGGCCGCAATCGGCGCGAGAGGTCGCCTCGAGCCCAACTCGGCGAGCCGGGAAGATAAGGCTGCGAATATGAGAACGCGGTTAAGGGCGTGCAATCATGTTGGAGGAGCAGTAAAAATTATCACCGCCTCCGTGAAGAGCTTGCCCGGCGATCATAGGCATCGGCCCTCCTAGAGGGGCCCGCTTTTTTTATGTTTGTAATTGGTTTTATTTCAATGGGAAAAGTTTTGACAAATGTGCCAATATTACGCTTCCTATTTTTAATTTTCAATATCCGTGGTAGAGAGAATGATAAGACAGATCACACGGGCTTAAACCCTTCATAGGGTTTTAAAGCTCGTGGGTGCGATTTCGCGTGGTGTGATATACAAAGCAGTTAGAATAGTTATTAATGTGTTCCAAATGACAAGCACCATTAATGTGTTCTAGCTTTACAACCGATTGCATCCGGCCGACACGCATGAATGTTACCGAAAGTGTGTTTAATATGTTGAAGCGCTTAATATGTATAAATTGAGGTCCTTGCATTGTGCTCCTTCCTCACGGGTTAGAGTCTTTGCTCTCACTTCTATAATCTTAACGCCCCTCCCATTTGTCATCTATGGCCTCCACATCCTCAACCGCCGATAATGGAAAACGAAGAGGATAGAACTCCCTTCCCGACATAGTGTTGGGTGTTCTAATGAAGAGGTTGAAGGAGCAAGATGATTTTCTAAAGGAAAACGCCAAGCAATTCAAAGTAGAAAAGAAGAAGAGAATGAATTCAACCTTCTCATGCTTCTCGAGCCGTGAGAGGCAAATCAGCGGTTGAATAGAAGGTCGATGATGACATGCCCCAACAACCCATCGAGGTGGTTATGACGGCAACGAGGATGCTAATTCAGGCGTAAGAACACGCTTTGTGCTATTGGGACAGGAGCCGAAATGTACAAAGAGATGGTGGACGATTGGAGGAACGCTTTGATAGGGTGATTGCTCGCTTGAGGGGAAGAGATGAAGACAAGACGCAGGACTGAGCTGATGATGATGATGAAGATAATGAAGAAGAGCTCGCGACTAGAGCAACAATGAGTCGCTGTATTTTGTTTTTCAATGTAACATCTTTCACAACTTTAATCAAAAGTAACCCTTTTTATTATTATCTTGTAAAGCTTCACACGACCAGAAATATTCCAAGCAAACTGACGGGAAAAAAAGGGGCGGAAATATGACGCGGAATGATCGATAGGAGGCCATTTTAGTTCATAAAACATAATATAACTTGGAATGATAGATATTTTATATGCAAATGGGAGACTATTGACGAGGGACTTGTGTTTAATTTTAATTTGACAACAAATAAGAAAGTGGATCACACGATGCTAATTTAGTGTGTTCCATTTTGTTGCATATGTACTATTCGCTTTGGTGATCCTTGAAAAATAATATGCTCTTTGAAAAGGGATAATGACTTATGTACTTAAGAGTGGTAAACATGTACAAGAAAAAAAAAAGTTAGGGTATTCAAATGGAATTAGAAGCAAAAAACTTTACATTCAAAAATTTTTATGGTCAGATGGCTTTACATCGCTTTTGTAAATTTAAATGCCCTGAGGCTTCAACTATTCACAACAAAAAGCCCTGAGGCTTGCAAAATATATGGTAAGAAGTCGGAGGCAAGCTCGACTAAGAACAAGGAAAAAAATAAGAGGTGCTCGGCCTAACAAATTTCATTCATCCGCTTCACCATCCGCAAAAAAAAAAATAAGAAATAACCGCTAGTTGAATGCTTAAGAAAAGAAAGAAAAAACATGCATGTACCATGAACTAACGCCATGAGCTCCCTCAAGTCGCCAGATTCGCCTTCAACTTCTTCATCTTCTTCATCATCTTCGCTTCTTCCGCCGGGTAGACCACTCATTTTTCTCAAGAATCTCCTATCCAGCCTTCAAGAACACCGATGAACTCCTCGCTTCCGAATTTCCTCCGATTTTCATTCTCTCTCGATTCCTCAAAGGAATCGTGAGGAATCGAGGGAATCAGAGGTATCTGTGAGCAAGAACCGTGGGCAAAGTGGAGGGAACTCATGAGGGAACACCTCTTCCAGCCGTAATAGGCTCTTGGAGGACACCTCCTCGCTCTTCCGTCCTGTAGTCGATCTCTTCATGGCGGGGACTAGAGAAATTGGGCTGAGGATCTAGCCAAGATTGGGCTGAGATTGGGGAGAATGGGCTAATCTAGGGTGGAATAGATATAGGGTGGATTAGACGGAAAATCGAGGAATGATTCGATTCCAGTCCTATCAACCATCATTACATGCCATTATGTGCATATCTCAAATTTGAGCCATATCTAATATCTTCCTTTTTAACCTTATACCTAAATATCCAATATCTTCCTTTTTAACCTTATTCCTAAATATCCAATATCTTCCTTTTTTTAACCTTATTCCTAAACCTATATGATTTGAGTTTAACCTGAAATGAACACCCATATAATTCAATTTAACATACTATTTAATACCAAGATGCTACGGCCACACTATGTCGATAATTGGGATTTTTAAAAAACACTCCAAACCCTCCTCGAAAACCACGTAGTGCCTAATTCTCACTTGTGTTTAAGTTTAATTTGACAACAAGCAACTTCCATATCGTAGATCGCGACTCACAAATCAAGGTGTGGTATTTTTATGCCCCAACACAATTCGGCAGGTGAGCCGAACGTCCGCATTTCAACTTCGCTTTTGAAATTTGCAACGCATATGGAAATCGAAAAGTCCATTCTCCTACAATCCATGCTTTTATACATTAAGCAAATTCAAATTTCGAATTGTAGGGGCGGGAAGCCCGATTAGGATGAAGTGAAGATCGGTTAAGCTAATGCAAATACCGAAATGAAAGTCTGATCTGACACAAAGCTTCAACCTACATTCAAATTTTGAAATGTAGAAGGCGGTGACGCGACGCTTATCAAGAGACACCGTCATGAGTTGCCGGTATGCTATAATGCAAGTGGGCATTTTAGAAGCCATCCACGGTTGCATCAAATTCGCCCGACAACCAACAGAATTAAATACATATGGCGCCATGAATGTGCAATCCCCTTTATTCCTAAGAATATTCCAAGCAAATCAGAATTATGAGAGTTTGCATCCTAGGTGGCATGGGAAAAAGGGATGGAAATATGACGGGAATGGCTGGATAGGAGGCCATTTTCGCACTCTCAACCGCCTAATGCACATACTGCGGACACTTCTATCCGCCAGAGTGATAATAGGTTGGAAGGCACTATATGTACCGCAAAACAATAGTCATAAAAGCGTAATCCCTATGATCGGGTATTCCATCGACGCACTTGTTTAGGGTCTTGATATAACCTGCTTTGCTATAAGGATCGAACTCTGTGGGCTCTACATATCCCGCCAATTCGAATGGCTTGGAGCAGGTACAAAAGCTTTCTAGCCTGCACTTGAGTAAAAATTCATAGTCCCATATCGATTCTTCCGTGGAGGCAAGTTTCTTTGTCTCGCCGAGGGCTGCACTGATCGCCACATTATCTACTGTAAGATTGCCGCGATGGCCAATACTCGCCGTGAATCTTGCTTTACCTATATGTTCTGCGGCCTCGAAGCCTACTGAAAAAAGCTGGTTCCTCCTGGTGGAATGTACATCAGATATAGGGGATCTCACCTAATATAAAACCTACTATGGCATGTGCGTTACATGGGTTAAGTATCTACTCAAAATTTAAAGAAAGTATACCTCATATTTTATATATACCATGTATTTCTCTTATATATATATCACACAGATTTAAACCAAAAAAATACCTCCATATATATGGGTATGGTTTTAGCCCTGAAAACCCAGTACCCCTTGTGTTTTTCTGCGTGCCGGGATCGGGGTTACAAACAAGGGCGTCCTTGAGGCGGGAGGTACCACTCAGTGCTTGCTTCCCGGCCGGCCTTGGGATCGGTGTGGAAATAACGAGAGTACGATTTGCCAGGTTGTCTGCCTTGAATACAGGATCTATAGTACTTGCATATACGACCGCTGAAGGCCTTGAGACTCCTTTGGTTTGCACGGTGCATGTGCCTCAAAATTGGAGGAGGCCCAGGATGGATTGGGAGGGCTGGCGCGAAATAGGATTTTGTTGGTATTGCCAATTGGAGTGATTGAAGATGAGGACCACTCTTAGGAGGCTGTCGACATTCGTATATCTGGGCACACTATCTTTGGGAGTTAGCCCAGTAGCAATGGCATGTGATGTTGAGCAAAGCCGGTCACGATTCTTGGGATCATATCTTGAGGAGATAATGGATTAAGCTATGTCCTCGGGCGTTATCTTGACGCGTATCATAATGATTCATGATGCTTATCCGCATTTATTGGCATTCTGTGCGCTTGAGATAATTTTCCTCAGATATCTTGGCGGGGATTTTAATCCGGCAATATCGTTTTCATGTGCCCTTTTGATTCGTTCCCGCCTGACGATAAAAATCCATTCGGTGGGTTCAATTGATTATTTGGGCATCTAGATGCCAGTAACCATTACTTCTAAGTCAAGCATATTTGAGCTTAATTAACATTGGTCTCTATAGCAATCGAGACTTACATAGAGTGCTGTAAGCAAAAACATCATTGTTTAATGAATTTGATTTACATTCTTTTCATCATGTAATAAAGCCCTCAGATTCAACTACTTTAAAGTCACGTGTTCGAGGCTTGATCAGCATTTTAGATCTTAAATCACCACATGTAAAGGCACACACATGGGTAGTTTAATGGCGCATGTGGAATCAATAACTAGTAGAGTAATTTTCTATACTTAAGTAGCATTGGTCTTGTTAATGGGACCTTATATCACCACATGCAATACATGCACATGAAGTAGCTATGACTACTAGTAGTGGGTTGCTAGTTTGATATACGTGACTACTACTATGGCTTAATGAAAACACAATGACATCCTTAAGAACTTGCATGCTTGAAATCTAGCTGTTATTGTCACCTGCCGCTCTTTTCTGAGTTGCAACCTTTTTGCCGCTTAACAATGGTATATGTTGTCAAACTAGGTTTCCAAGATATATACTTGTGGTAAAGAGCTTGGGCCTGGGTGTCTGAATCACGATGGAACTGCAGTTTATTGGACCCACAAAGTTTAAGGCTAGTATTGGGATACATGGGTCATTATCATTTAGTCCAACACTTGATGTTCTGTTGCTTAGCATCTTTTTACGGTATGGTTGCCGCCTGAAGCTAGTGGCGAGAACTTAGCAGAGCAGTTTACAGCGTGTTCTCCCTTCGAATTCCGTATGCGGTTAGATAAAAGCTTTCGTTTTTAATTAAGGGTTCAATAGAGAAACAACAAAATTTTCCACAAAAAAGGGAAAGAAAAATTACCATTAACTTTTCTACGAGGTTATTGTTCCTTCTGGACATGCAGTTAGTACTCGAAGAGAGACATTTATGGACAGGAAGTCTAGAAAGTCTGTCACTAGATTGATCCTGAAGTTGAGATGGCGTTCCTGATCAGATTATTTTGGTTTGTCAACATTAGATAGCTGGGGGTAGACAGGACGGATGGTGGTAGACACCAACTTCCGAGGTTTCTTTTTCTCCCGTCTTAGACAGCAGGCAGAGTCAATAGGAGGAGAGGTTTTTTGAGAGTAGAAAATTGAAAAATATGCCAAAAGTGTATATAGTAGCAGGGAAGATCAAAACTCAAAAGGCGAGTCAATTTAAAAAAAAAAAAAAAATTCAAAAGGAAAAAAAGAAAAAAAAAAAAAATCACTTTAAGCAAGTACCCAGGAAAACACCAATAGAAAGGGTGACAGCCGTTTCAAGATGACGAATCACATTACAGACATGAGGTTCCCATGTTGACGTAATAACATAAGAAAAGACGATGTGCATGTCTGTTGCAGGGAGGAATCCTGTCCGGGCAGGCACTTTCTCCAGGCAGCCGCCTGGGAAACGGATTTGCACATTACCCATAGCCACCATTTACCGAAACATGGAGAAGCACAGCAACAGAAGAAGAGGCGCAGCAGCCTGCCTCCGCTGCAGCTTTTGTCCCATCACCCAATAGCCAGAACTTTCCAGTCGGCCCCTCTCGCTGGATTGCATCGCTATCACATTTCCTTGCATTTCGGCGGCTCCATCAATCTGCTCCCCTGCCACATCTACTTTACCATCTTGCTGTCTCCTCTGCATTTGCCCCGGATCGGCTATAGCGCCCAGGTTTATCAGAGCTTCAGCTTTCAGAATCAGCGGTTTTGCACCTTTATTGGGTTTCACAGCCTGTTTGCTTCTAGCTTCCCTCACTTCCTCTTTCCCCTTTTTTGGTCTTCAGTTCCCTTTAGGACATGCCAATAG
The DNA here is from genome assembly GCA_021234155.1 of Isoetes taiwanensis. Lineage (NCBI taxonomy): Eukaryota > Viridiplantae > Streptophyta > Lycopodiopsida > Isoetales > Isoetaceae > Isoetes > Isoetes taiwanensis. The sequence continues at coordinate 6,731 of JAJEKV010001004.1, read as the reverse complement.
GTAAGACCTGTTCTTGCTTGCCTTGTTTGGTCTAGTTTTTCAACCTTTTTTCTCTGTTCTTTGATCCTTTCAGATGTTACCTATTTCAGTTTATATACTCAATGATTCTTGTCCCACTTAGATGATGTTTGTATGTTACACTTCAGCCGGATTTGAGCTTTTTGGCCTCAGTCTGATCTAGATTGTTAGATTTGTGATGTGGGCCCTTTATTTTGGCTTGAATGCTCTAGATTTTCCCAGGATGAAATTACCATATTTTTCGCAAAAATGATATCAAGGGCAGTTTGCAAACTGTTTTTATAGGTTTGTTTTCAGTTCCTGTTCCTTTCTATGCTTCCATACATTTAGATTAAAACCCAAATCATCTGTTGCTGTGAACCATGAGCAGATCTGTTTTTGTAGTGAATTTACTTAGAAACTATTCTACGGTCTATAGACAATGAGTAGATCAGTACAACAAGTAGTACCCTAGTTGTATATTTTCTTTCTAAGGGTTATTGACAGAAATATTTATATTTTATAGACATGACATTATTATTCCATTTCCAGATTAGTGAGAGATAGATAGCGTATTTGCTAGTCCCGTGTGGCATGCAAATGGTGCGCATCAACAGACTATTGGTATATCCTGGTTTCTTTATTTCTCTCTCAAACAGTAGCATCGGATCTTTAATGTCAGGTGGGGAATTTTTCTTCCTAACCGATACTCTTCCAAGGAACTACCAAACTAAATTATATGAAATCCAGTTGTATATAGTTGGAAAAGTCATTGCCATTGCTTACCAAATAAAAGCCAGTTTGCAAAGGTGCATTTGCTGTCTTTGATGTTGCATGTAAGAATCTAGAGAGTGTTTTCTAGGTGACCAGCTAAGTTTCTTACACGTTATGTAGATGATGTTGAGATGTGTTTGGAAGGATTAGACATTTTAGTTAAGCATTGCAAGAACAGTAAGAGTCTTTGTTTTGCAGAGTAATGGTCTGCCATAATTCCATGAATGTTAGACTGGGATCTAGACCTCCTAACTTTCACCAAACAAATTGCAGTACTTGCAGCCCATAATGTGGCAGTGGTCTGGCTACAACTCACAACAGGGATCCACTGCACAGTACCTCTTCCAGCATCTAGAGATCAGGTCTTTTCTTCAATTACAAAATAATGAAGGATGAAATGCAAATGCAAAGGAAAGCTCTTCAATCCATGACCGTAAATTCACTCCAACACAGTGCTTCCATACTTAAAATGAATTAAATCTGATCCCATACGATCCTACTGGTACTGTACATGCTAAAAATGTAGCACAGGCTTTGTTTTGGCCAGGGCATCAGGCCTGTAAGCAGAAGGAGAAGAATGTTATAGAACATAATGTGAGCTATGATATCCGTAGCCTCTGTTGCACAACTTGCCATACTATTTGTGATGGAGCATTCTTTTCCAAATAAATGTCTCCTTTTTTTTTCTTTATTTAATCTTTGGGGTACTTGTCTCTGCATGTGTATAGCGGAGAGCCATGTGTGGGTCTCTTGGTCAAGGTCTGACATCACATGCCCAGAGGTCAAATGCTTTCCATATTTGTTCAAAGCTCCACTCTTTTCAACACACAAGCATCAGTTCACTGTCACTTCCTGAAATTCGGCTTCGGTTACCCACCTGCAGCACTACAATCCTAAAGGTTTGAGTGCACATCTTGTCCTTTACGTGGTTAAATCCACGGCAGCATTCTTTTACTAATATGAAATCTATCATTTCTAACTAAACGCTAGTGGAAGTGATGGACATTCTGTTCTTTTCACATGTTTTCAAAACTTTTAGCTGCTTGCTTGAAAACTACTTTCAACCTAGTTACTATCTAGTGGCCAATTGCAGCTTGGAATTTCTTCAGCCTCAACTTGCCTAAAATCCTGTCTCATTTATATATTATTCAATATAATAATGTCCATAGTACCTACTCTTACATAGTTTTTGTTTTCCATGTAACTACAAATATTTTCCGGTGCCTCTTGCATACATGCACATTGTGCTTACCCTTTTATGAACAGAAGATCTAAAACATATACTTGTGTAAACTTCTGATTTCTTGCTTGGCAAACAGCATGTTGGAGCTGGGGCCCAGAATCATTCAATATAAAAAAGCTACCCTTCTTTGGGCATGGCAAACGCATCGGTCAACATATATTTTATCAGTGCAGCTCCCAGTATGAAGGAAAAGCCATCCTACGTTTGAGAAAGCAGCTGTTACTTGCTCTGTTTACCTTCTAAACGTCTGAATGGGGGCGAGCATATCCGTCCAAGCCACGAGGAGGCAGTGAATTGGTCTTTTACAGAGTGGCTTCTTGTTTAAATAGTGGGGCCAAGGCGGATGCTTTACAAAGGAAGAAGTTAGATTTTCTGGAGAAGTGCAGTCCAGGCACTGCTTTAATATTAAAAGTTTCAAAGAATAGGTGGTCCCGCTACCATTTATATGGAGGTCATTTCGCTAAATAAGACTTTCATACTATTACATTGACACCCTCTAAGACTCAAACCAAAAACTAGGACACGCACAAAGTTAAGGTTTTTCCCCACTAAAGGATGTCATAAAATGCAACACCAACAAAATATGCGACCCTAGTGGAAACCATTGATGCTCTGTTAAAACTAAGTCGCATTGTTTGGTCTCTTCCTTCCATGTCAAATTCTCCATTGTGGAGATAACTGGGGGTCAGCTGGAAATCGATGAATCCAAAATTTGCGACCATTTTTGTTTAAACTCTCTAAAACCTCTTCTAAATGGGATTATTGAATATACGAAAGAACTAAGACAAACAACTTTGTATATATAGCTTTCTTCAGATCATTGTCTTAAAATCAAAGTCTTCTGAATTTGGGATAAATTGTGATCCTCTAAAAACATACCAAATTTTGTCAAATAAAGATGATGTTAGGAAGATTTCAAGCATAAGTACATGCAATTGGAAAGGTATAAAAAGTAATTAAGCATCGACATTATGTAGTATAATTGGTAAAGTATTCCCGCATCTGGGTGATGGTTGGATCACAGCGGCACCTCTTTTATTTCTTTCATTTGCAGGTCTTTAAACGATATTATTATATTCATCCAGCGCTTCTTACGCTTCTTTCATTTCACAGGATCTTCAAGATATTATTACTTATTCATCAAAGCGTTCCGTGGGTGGTCATGTTTAGTACTATTATTAGGTTGAAAGGTATAGGGTGTCATTACTATGTCATTGTCTTGATTGATGTAAGGGTTTTAGTTTGAAATTGTTGTTGTTTATGCAGGATTCAAATAATCGAATTTTGCGGCCCAGCTCTACTTTAATGACCTTGGGGTGTTCTTCAAATAGACATGTGTATGGGTTGTTTTGTAATATATGCATAGACAAATGTTTTTTATTTATTTATTTGTTTGTCTGACGTACATTTTTGGTATGTTGTTGGTGCCATTACTCTTTTCATCTTATGATGAGTGTTCACCAATGGTGTTGTTGTCACAAGGGAAGAGCCTCAGATTCCTATGGAAGATTGTCTTGTTTTCACTTAATTACTCATATAAATGAAGTTAATGAGTTTCCAACTCTACCAAAGAAATAATAATTTCTTATCCCACATAATCAATAAAGTAAAAGAAATTTTCCCACCTAGGCATACGTAAAGTTTTAGTTTGTATAATTATGGCAAGAAATAAGCGTTCACAATTTGAATTTTAACTGTATATTATGGATTTTCAATACCCAAAAAAGGACCCTCAAATCTCATTTCCGGACTTTCATCCATGATATTCCATTGGGAAATACCATGATGCCTTCATGACCCTAGAAAATTAGCCGGGAACAATTTTCCTAGGCGGAATAAGGACATAACATTATTACTTTGTAATTATACCATATTTTTCAAAGAAACACTATCTGACATTAATACAATGACTATATTCCTCATGAATGATATGAGTTTCTCAAATTAACGAAACTTATACTTAATCACATCAATAACATAATCTGACAAATATAATGTAATACATACAGTTACGAGTTTCAAATATGATCTCTGATTTCAAAATGGAATAATCTTATGATCTTACATTTTTAGAGGCTAGATAGATTTTTATTTGTATAATAAAATTGGTACAAACCTTATTCAAAATGGCTCCGCTAAATAGGCCGGATAGGAAGTATTTTAACATGTAGTGACATAATGGATCTTATATTGCAATTACTTTCTAACCGGACGTCAAGTGAGCAGAAACAACTAGCTCAAAAACAAATTTCAAGAAACTTGCTTGACCAAGCGAAGACATGATACCTAATGCTCCACAGAAGAATACAAATAGATGAAAAAAGTGGCTAAAACTTCCTTCCATACAACGTTAACTGGACCTGGGTCCCATATGCATCAAGGTACTACAGGGGAGAGCACTAAAAGCTTTTTCAAAAAGTACTAAGTCAAGCACTTCTTCTCAATACATATGTCTCTAAAGGCTCCCAAATGGGTGAATACATCCTTGCACTTGCTTCCACTCTCTTCTTGAGTTTACACATCTCCCTTATCATTTATGACACCCGTTCCCTCCACAAGTAGTGACACATGAACCTCTGCTTGTTCACGACCTCCTTTTCACTAGCCAGCGTTCGAAGCCGATGCGCTCGCTCCACGGGGGCGGTATATTGCTTCTGCGATCGCAGCGCCACCCGGGCGTGTCGCCAGCGGTAACCAAGTGGGTGGCCAGGCAACCTTTGAAGGTGCATTAGTATTAATGTGCGTGCCGGTACGTGTGTGTGGGCATTTTGTTCCGTAGCCGCGGTTAAGTGGGCCGTACCGCAAATTGCAATTAATGTGTGCATTTTCAATGTGCATTCCATTAATGCACACATTTCAAAAGCATGAGCACATTTGGGTACATTTCCATGTGGGCACATTTGGCCTAGCGCCCAAAAAGGCAAGTGGGCTGCCCTTCCCAGGTATCCCACATGCCTAAAGGGGCAATTGGAGCCTAACCACCTTGTCTATTTAAGTAGGAGAACCCTAGCACCGACGTTTCAGGCTGCATCATTGGTTTTCCTTGATTCGGGCATTTTATTGGATATTCAGGGTTTCTAAGATTGGAGGAACTCAGGATCGGGAGTATTTGGGCAATTTAGTAGTCTAAACCCATTTCAGCCATCAGATGATGGGTTTAGCCTCTTAAATTGCCCATAGCGATCCTCTAGAACTCTAGATGAGAGTTCAACTAAGGGGAAAACCTAACTCTATGATATAGTTAGATCTTTGTTCTTTAGTTCTTGTGATATATATGGATGATGTATCTCATGAACTCCTTGTGGGAAGGGGGTGAGACTTCAAGCTTGGTAGTAGATGTCTAAATCAGCCTCTCTAGCTGCTTTGTGGATTATTTTGTGCCTGAGCCACCCTGCCCGGGATGTGGGTGAAGGGGCCAGACCTTGGCTAGAAGGAGAGTTCATGTCACGACTCTTGAGCGATCCCTCTCGGGTAGCCTTAAAGCCTACGAGGATCATTGGCGACTAGAGTCTAATACTTTTACTTCGCTGCGTGTGGGCAGGGCAGCAAATTTCGACCTCTCGTGGTGGTAGATATGACCTTCCATTGAGTTTCCGTCCGAATACAGGCGGTGGCTCTGATCTCACACTTGAAATCGACATGCCGGGTCTGGAGGGTGATTCCTACGCCCCCGCCAGGCCAGGAGATGGAACCCGAGGGAATATGTGCTGGCTATGCATCCGTGAGACTCTGGGTGGGTCAAACACTTTTGACCCTACGCAGGGAAGTGTGTGCACAGGGGAGGGGGCGGGACCGGGTGGACCTAAGCCATGTTCATATGCCAGCCCCAAATCCATTGCCATAAGATGCATGTCTGCAATGAACTACGGAACCCAAGTATCGATCATCCCTTGAGTCCCAGGCAGGTGGGACTCCTATGTGATGTCTTCGATCTTTATACATCACGAGATATGTGGAGGGACCATCGCCGTGATGGTCATGATGTTGATGCTGTCGCGGCATATTTTGCACGCTTCCCGCGTTCGGTAGGCCACGGGGAGGCGGGGTGCAGCCAGACCCCTTCCCGCCTGCACTGCTGGAGACTGGGCGTCAAGTTGGAGTGTCATGCCAGAGGCCACTGTATATTAGCATGGGTAGTATGGGATGAACTCCTGTTTGTATACGGTGGGGGCACGACTGTATCTCACGAGTAGGGGCAAATCACGATTAGTGCTTGCTCCAGAGCAATGTTCTTCTTGGAATAAGAGCAGCCGCGTATTACTTTCAGTGATACTGCAACTCGCGATAGAAGTTCTCACACGGACCTCGAGAGATGGAAAAATTTTTCATTTTATGTGTATATACACTAAATAATGGTTAAAGTGAACCAAGTAATAGTTAAAGGTGAATTTAATGCTGCGGTTAAGGCTAAAATCAGATTGAGCCAAAATGGGATGAAAGATCTCACCGTCGGCGCAATTTGTTTGTAGTATATACTAAGCTAATGCTTGGGTTAATTAGTTAGTAATAGTTAAAGTGAATTAATGTGATTAAAATGAAAATGTTCGGTGAGCCAAGCGATAGGATGGTCACACGTGTCGGCGCTGAGCAGGGCTGGAGTATAGAAACACTGTCTACCAAGTAGCGGCGGACGATTTCTAAAATGTAAGAAACATGCGGTATAACGACGCAGAGACATTGATCTGAAACAGTTAAAGTCAAAAAATTTAGAAAGTAA